>JARFJB010001932.1:0-142500 GCA_036346205.1 Vesta saturnalis
TTGACTTAAGTAATCAAAATTTGGGAATTAATTTTAATTTCAAATAAGGAATGCAATCGATATACCTATACACTAAGTTGTAAAAATGATGGTGTCCGTTACACAACACTGCAATTAATAATATCAATTTCTGAACAACGAAAACAAACCGTAAAAACTTCATTAGTTTCAATTGATCCATTTTAGAATAGTCCATTTCTATAAATTTTATTGTTGTGACGACAAAATAAGCGTAACCTTTCTTAAAAAAGCAATTTAAACTCTTCGACATACATCCTGACACCTTCCCAATATTGACAAATCCGTTTTCATTTTGAATGGTTTCGTAGCACTTTCTACGTAGCAACCTTTTCGATTTCTACCTACAATTATTAACTAAAAGGAATTTAGAGCAAATGTATGTATGTATGTATGTATATATATATATATATATATATATATATATATATATATATATATATATATATATATATATATATATATATATATAATATATATAATACAAGAAACAGTAAGCTTATAGCAAAAAATGTGTTGTATAAATTATCATTATTATCATTGTACGGCGTCTCCTGATGTTGTTTTAGTTGTGTTTTAAAGATATCTTTGTTATTATAAAAGATAGAAGTTTGCAGTTTTTACATTCGCGTACTACTTAGTTGACCTAGATTTCATGGAAGAATGGAAAATTTAGTATCTTCTTTTGTTTTCGACTTATAGCCAAACCTCGATATTTCTTTCAATGTGTTATACCTCGCTTAACGCTATTATATTTATATATTTCATCGGTACTTATATATTGCGAAGTGCCGGAGTTAGTGGCGTGCTTAGAATTTTTGTTGGGGTGCGGTTTTTGAGTAATAATATATTTTTTAAATGGGAATCATAGTGGGCTTGGCAACCATCAACTGCAGTTCTTTATTAGCTTTTCAAAAATATAAACATCGAAATATTTATTTTTAAAACCTACAGGTATATCAAGGATTTTCTGGGAAAAAGACAAGATTAGCATCTTAAAATCAGTATACCACAGAAACGGAACAATTACAGCATAAACAATTGTTTGTTATGTCATGCTTTCAATAAATTATTGTTTCTTTGGCTGCGAATTATGTTGACCTGACGTTCAAAGTATGTTGTGAACGAGTTGTGAGCATATTGCTGTGAATTCAATATTATTGCAAATTTATTATTGCTGTGCTGTAACTATACCGGGGAAATATGGTGAGCTACAAAAATTTTGAAAAATGATATGATAAAAGTATTTATCGAAAGTAGAGAAAATGCAGATGAATCTTCTCAATTATATTTTAACATATTTTCGCCTGTGTTGGTATAGTAAATGATTTAAATATTGTACTATAAGCTTTGTTATGAACGAATACGTTCAAAAGTAAATATGTAATACATCATTTCTACATAAATAAAGACAAAATTTACATCAATTGGGGTTGCATCTCGATAACTCTGTGCGTTAGAGCGGTACTCTAGCAAAGTACATGACAGTAAGTAAATCCTGGCGATTCCGAGAGGCGAATTCGTTTCTATCAATGGTTTTTACAAAGGTGCCAAGCACTACCAAATTTTGGTAGAAATGTTATATGGTCTGACGAAATCCACATAAGTACCGCAAGAATATTCAACAGGCACAATACTCGCCATTGGTCAAATGAAAATGTTCATTCAACGTTTGCTCGTCAAACGCAAGGTCGATTTAGGTTTAATGTATGCTGTTTTACATTTGGGGATAGAATAGTATTACATATTTTCGAAGGAAATCTTAATGCTCAAAGTTTTATAGAAATAATGAACTAATGAATACCAGAATTGTTGGCAGACATTCCTGAAAAACATCTTCCAAATATTTTGTTTCAACAAGACAGTGTCTCCGCCCATAATGTTTTGGCAGTGAGGAATTACTCAGCAAACCGTTTCCCAAATCCTTGGATGACAACATTCGGTTCGGTGTTATCGCCACCACGATCTGCAGGTCAGTCAATACTGGATTTCTTCCTATTGGGTTTTCTGAAAAATATAATTTATCAAAACCGTCATAATAACATTCAAGAACTGCAGCATGCTGTAGAAGACGCATTTCGTAACGTGCAACCAGTTCACTTATTTATTATTCACTTATTAAATGCAATTAGATCCATTGCAAGAAGGTGTGAATTGTGATTGAGGGAAAATAGCAATCAGTTTGAGCCATTTATGTAGAATATTTTTCTGTTTCATTTTGGTGTTTTGCTATTGTTATTTGTTATTTTGAAATTGTTCCAATAGTACCCTAGACACACCATGTCAGTTGAACAATATCAAGAATTTCTACTATCAATAGGAACCCACTTCCTTGTAACAGGTGACTGGAATGCCAAGCACACTACCTGGGGATCCAGGTTGATTACACCCAAAGGACGAGCACTCTTTAAAACCATACAGCAACATAATCTAAAGTATTTATCTACCGGCGAACCTACCTATTGGCCGTCAGATCTAAATAAAATTCCCGACCTGCTTGACTTCGCAGTTACCAGAGATATTCCTGATGTGTATAGCAAAATTGAAAGCAATTTAGATTTATTTTCAGACCACAGTGCAATAATAATTACTTTGAGTACAAATGTTATTTATAAAACCCCAATACCAAATCTTTGTACAGCTAAGACTGATCGGAGAAATTCCAACATCACATCAACTGTAATATAAGCTTAGCCTACAAAATGCATACTCCGAACGAAGTTGACGGAACCGTGGAGTACCTCACAAACCGAATCCAAAAGGCATCCTGGGAAGCTACACCGACTGAACACAAAAACGATTCAGTAATATATAAAATACCCCTACATATCAGGCAGCTCGTCATAGAAAAACGCAGAGCTCGTGGAAAATGGCAAAGGACCAGAAACCCTCGAGACAAGACCATCTTAAATAATTTAACCCACCGTCTTCACGAAGCTCTACATGAAAACAGAAATGCAACATTCAGGCATTACATCTCTAGCCTATCTCCAGTAGATTATTCTATCATGAAAGCTACAAAAAAACTCAAGAGACCTACTACTCTAGTTCCACCACTAAGAAAACCTGACCACAGCTGGGCTAGATCAAACGAAGAAAAAGCACACACCTTCGGAGTACATCTTGCCCAAGTTTTCACACCACTGACACCCAATGACCAAAACTCTGATGCAGAAATAGAATATTTACGCGCGCCAGGCCAATTATCCCTACCCTTGGGTCCCGTTTCACCAGCAGAAGTATATAGGGAAATTCAACTAACCAGCTCGTATAAAGGCCCGGGCTACGACCTTATAGTAGGGGAAGTACTAAAACACCTTCCAAAAAAAGCAGTAGTACTCATCACAATGATCTTTAATCGCATGCTTACCATTTCTCACTTCCCTATTCAGTGGAAATATGCTAAAATTGCCATGATTGCTAAACCTGGAAAACATCCATATGAAACCACCTCATATCGGCCGATAAGTCTGTTGCCACTACTATCAAAATTATTCGAAAGATTACTGCTATACAGAATCAAGGAAATAGCACGACCAGACGATCTAATACCGTCTCATCAATTTGGCTTCCGTGAGGGGCATTCAACCATTCAACAATGCCATAGGATAGTTAACTACATAAAAGAAAATCTGGAAGGGAAGAATATGTGTGCATCAGTGCTTTTAGATATACAAGCTTTCGACAAGATATGGCACACAGGACTACTATACAAAATAAAAAGGAAGTTATCCCATCAAACATACCTTCTCTTAAAATCCTACTTAAATGAACGACACTTCCAGATTCAAGTTGACAACTCACTATCATCCTACCACTCCCTTAACTCTGGAGTTCCACAAGGCAGTGTCCTTGGACCCTTTTTGTACCTCCTGTATACCGAAGACGTTCCCACTACAGACACTACCCTAACTGGCACCTTTCCAGATGATACTGCCATAATGACATCTGATACTAATCCAAACCGGGCATCCTAGAAGCTGCAACTACACCTAAACCCCCTACTAACTTAGCTAGATCGCTGGAGAATCGGAGTAAATAGTGAAAAATCCACTCAAATCATATTCACTACTAAACGCTCCACCTGCCAACAAGTTACTATTTATAATCACCCCATTCCCATAAAAACTGAGGTGAAATACCTAGGACTCCACCTTGACCAAAAGCTGACATGGAAACCCCATATAAAAGCCAAACGGCAGCAATCAAATCTAAAAACAAAAAATCTATATTGGCTCATCGGGAGTAAATCGCAGCTAAGCATCGAAAATAAACTCTTACTATATAAAACCATCTTAATGCCTGTATGGACCAACGGGATCGAACTCTGGGGATGTAGCAAACCCTACAATACCAAGATTTTACAGTCCTATCAGTCGAAGACTATACGTACTCTGACAAATGCTCAATGGTACATCAGTAACCAAACACTGCACCACGACCTTAGAATTCCCTTCATCAAAGATGTCATCAAAACTTCAGCTCGCAATAGCCGAGACCGCACAGTGAACCACACCAATCAAATCATCGCCAACCTCTACAACGATAAATCCGCAAATCGGAAACTCAAAAGACAGTGGCCTGAAGATCTAGTCGAATGAGTCCTGGAGACCCATCAGTGGATGGAGCCCAACTCATGACATCTAGCAACGCCGTCACATTATTTACTTATTACTCTGTAGACGGAGTAGATTGTAAATTTGCAATAAAATAAAAAAAAAATGGCATACTGACTTTACGATGCTTATATTTCTCTTTTCCCAGAAAATTCTTGTTATATCTGTCAGTTTTACAAATAAATATATCGATGTTTATATTTTTGAAAAGCAAAGGAAGAACTGCAGCAGATGGTTGCCAAGTCTACTATGACACCCATTTAAAAAATGCAAGTTTATATTCCGCATGCCCTAGAAACATTCTAAGCACGCAACTGAATTCGGCATTTCTCAATATATAAGTACCGTTGACGAAATATATCAGCATAATAGAATTAAACGACGCATAAGACCTTGAAAAAAGTCGAAAACAAAAGAAGATACTAAATTTTCGATTTTGCCATGAATTCTAGGTCCACAAAGTAGAATGGAATGTAAAATTACAAACTCCTATCTTTGATAATAACAACGATTTCTTAAAAAAAAAACTAAAACGACATTGGGACAGGCTGTACAATAGAGTTATTCACGGTATTTCAACTGTACCATATAAAATACATCTCATTTTAGTTGTAGTCCATGGATCCACTCGCGTCAATCTATATTTGCCAACATCAAACATATACTGACTTCCATAAAAATTGCAACACCTAGGATTTGTTGAACGATTTTATTGAAATTTTCGTCAACGATGTCTGTCATTAGAACAAATACAAACGATTAAAATTTGAATAAAATCTAGCTAATTTTTTTTTTTTTTTTGTTTTTTCCTTTGCACTTAGTAACACTAAATTTGAAGAAATATAGCAATCAGTGTGTAATTAACTGTCAATTTTGCAAATTTTTTGTTCACAATTCCGTTCTGAACTTGGGAACAATGCCAAGAGTACGCCAACATCAACATTTTTCCCAATTGACTGATTTTGAACGTGGCCGTATTATTGGAATGAGAGAGGCCGGACTTTCGCTAAGAGAAATTGCTCGTCGTGTAAACCGGAATGTTACAACGGCATTAAGATGTTGGTCCAAATGGTCCGAGGAAGAGGTGCAACAACGTCGCACTGGATCTGGATGTCCCCGCAGGACTACAAATCGCGAAGAACGTCGTTTAAGACTTTTGGTCACAAGAGACGTACTTTCAACAACTCGATCGATTGCAAATGATTGGATGAGAGGTGTAGGACCCAGAATGTCAATTTCATCTGTTTATTGCCGGATTATGGGCTGCGTTCATATCGTCCATTTTTATGTCTTTTTATGAATTGGGCGCAAGAATGGCATCAAATTGTGTTTAGTGACGAGTCCCGATTTTGCTTGTGGGCCCACAATGGTCGTAGGAGGGTCAGACGGGTGCGTGGAGAACGTAAAAATCCAACATTTTTTGTGGAACGCAACACAGCCCTTACACAAAGAGTGATGTATGTGGTGCAATATGTTACGGTAGCAGATCACCCTTGGTCTTCATTGATGCCAACTTAAACGCCGTTGGTTATATTACCAATGTGCTAGAACTCGTAGCGCTTCCATATCTTCAGGGGCTGGAAAATCCCATTTTCCAACAGGATAATGCGCGCCCTCATACGGCAAGGGCTACAACACATTTTTTGGAAGAAGCTAACGTTTCCCATGACCTGCTTGGTCGCCTGATTTGTCGCCCATTGAACATGTATGGGATGAGGTAGGTAGGCGACTGGTTAACTTACCACACCCTCCAGATAACTTACACGATCTCCGACTACGGATTCAAGAAGCTTGGGTTGATATACCACAGGCAAAAAAACATTTTTAGTTTTTGTTCTTTTGTTTTCAAATTTTAATCGTTTATTTGTTCTAATCAAAGACATCGTTGACAAAAATTTCAATAAAATCGTTCAATAAATTCTAGGTGTTGCAATTTTTATGGAATTTGAAATGAAGATCTCAACCAATCTTTTTTAGTGCTATTAATATATGTGATTGATTCCTTGAGTCTAAACATATACTTATTTATATCTTATAAACATAAAAAGTGTGTTATGCAAACCCTTACATATTAATATCGGAAAATACAGTACTTATTTTACACATTTCAAAAGATAATATATACTTTGATCCTCGGAGTATTTTAGAAATGTTTGGTTATGCATCATTTCACCCTTTTTTTACTTTTAATTTTTTTATTAATAAGTTTAAATTGGATAATATGCTTGACATACTGAAACTATACGTCGAATGCTAATAGTTTTTAATAAATAATTTAGGGATAAACACTTAAAATAAGGTCAAAGTAACAAGTTTATCAACTAAAACTTTTTAACGTAAAAAAAAAACTGTTTCATTCCCACTAAATAAAAGTTTTCCTGTATATTTTAAATGGCTAAACCATGTAATGTTGAAAACTTTCCAATATACGTTTATCACACATTGCCTTCAAAAGGACAGATACTCAATATTTTACTTTATACAACACTCAAATATTAAAAATGTGTAAATTAGTGTAAAAATGTCTAGATTTATGTATGTAGTAGTACTTTTTACAGCAAAAGGTAAGTTAGTACAGTCCATTATCATTTGATTTGATTTCTAGTGAGCTAAATTTCTGTACACACATTTATTACGGCGTTTTTTAATGAATATGAGACACACCTACATCGATAACGCGCCGACTAAAGAAATTATTGGAGGTCAAAATTAGAAAAAACGAATTTCGCAAATATCTTAATTACAATAATTACGTGGTGGGTATTAAATGTATGTGTATTTTTATTTATCTTTTATACAAATTTAAACGTTTCGATAGCAATTACAGTTATGGCCCTCAGTAAATGATAATAGCTTTAAAAAATAATTGAGATGTCAAAATAAATTTGTATAACAGAAAAAATGCACATGTCTGCTATTAATATAACAGCTAGATGAACATATTTAAAAGTCGACTGAGGAATCTAATAGTAAAGAAGAGCAAAATCTTTAATAAATTAAATATTAAATTACGTGGAAGATGGCAAATCAGAACACTCTCTGGCGGACGAAACTTAACAACGAAAAATGTCATAATCAAAGAACAATTTTAACATGTAATCAAGTTAATAGTCAATAACTTTAGGCTGGTGTGAATATATTCCAAGAATTGAGAAAAAGTTTATCTTAGCGAATAATTACGATGTGACAAATGAAATCAGAATTTTGACAAACAAGAATAAAATCGGATTTAAGAAGTAACGTATTTTAAGATACACTAATACATACTTACGTGCTTTTGTCAACTTTGTTAGTTTACATAAGTAAGTAAGTATAGTATGTATATATGTATATATATATATATATATATATATATATATATATATATATATATATATACAATTTGGTCAATGCAAAGAACTGTTCTGTAAATAGTATTATTTAGAAACATTACCTTTTAGTATAATGCTTCTCTTTTTTGTTTTCCGTTATTAACCTTGTGTCAATTCTCACACGAAAGATAGTAATTTGTTCCAGCGTATTCCATATGTCGAAATGAATCTTGTTGCTTAATTCCAAACGCAAATCCAATAGCTAATTAAAAATTATTATTAATTTTATTAAATACATAAATAAAAAGTTCACCTCGAGTAGGATTTGAACCTACGACCTGTATTTTATTTTACTCTAGAAAAGTACAGGTCGTAGGTTCAAATCCTACTCGAGGTGAACTTTTTATTTATGTATTTAATAAAATTACTAATAATTTGTAATTACATATTTACTTTTGAAGTTATTCGTTCATAACAAATCTTATAATAAATCCAATAGCTGTTTGTATATTTTATTAAATCTTTTTTGGTGTGGTGACTTGACTCCCTCAGCAATGACATGCTCGATTTTCTTGATATATTGCCAATTTTGTTGTTCCATCTGATAAATTTTAGTTCTATATATTTTGGTGTAATTCGGACACGGACGAGAAGAATTGGATCGAGTTATACACCATGTAAATGGAATTCACGAAAAGGTAAAAGTATACAATGAAAATAGAAGACAAGAAGAAGAAACCCTGTCGTTTTTAGAGGTATTAATCTACAAGAAAGGGGAACAACTAGGACACAGTTTATAGAAAAGCCACGCGCACCAACCGGTACCTGAATGCTCAATCCCATTACCATCCAGCACAACTACAGGCCGTTGTCAAGCACTTATTATGAGACCTTACAGACTAACAGACCATCAAAACATGAAGGAAGAAAGAGCATGAAGAAAAAGATGAGGAACAAACCAACAAAGTGCTCTTACCGCACATAACAGGAACAACAGATCGGATTAGCAGAATTAAAAAAAAAACACAACATTAAAACGATATTTAAGAGGCATAGAAAGATCGAAACCATATTGTCGAACCCAAAAACCAAAATCAAGCTAGAAGATCACGAAGCATATACGAGATTCCACGTTGTGAGTGTGACCGAACGTGCATAGGTCAAAGAAACAGACGGGTTACTTGAAGCTATCGTGAGGGAATCTTCCCGTTTACCTTGTGGATTTTAAAAAAGTGTCATTTTCGTGTCCATTGAAGAGAATTAGTCGTGATTTCCTCATTTTTGGAGTAAAATCCTTCTCTAGCGGTCTGTGATATCGTACAGTTTGGTAAATTTATTTGTGCATCGAGAAAGTACATCCGTGTCCACAGCTGTTCCGACAGATAAATGGTTGCTGTAAATAGATATCGCTATAATGAATTTTGTGTATAGAAAAAAAGAAGAATGTTTTGTAAATGAACTAATGTTTGTGTATATAAACCTAGGTAAAGTAGTTATTAAATCACCCGCTCTTGCATAAAATATTTGCGCCACTAAATTCGTGTAATTATAATTTAAAAATAGTCGAATAGTTGAAATGGACGACCGAAAATTTGCCGTACTGGAAGGCTGTGCCCGCAGAAGGAGATTGAAAAGTTATTGTTATCCGTCGATCAATTAATGAAGGGTCAATTGCTTTTGCCTCAGTGAGAGGGAAAGAAAAAATTAGATAAAGGAATATTGTACGAATTAAGGTAATTGCCTTCCTGTGTTTATTTTTGGTGATTTTAATGAAGTTGTTTTTTTCGTATTTGTTTAAGCGGATGAACTCGATTTTTTTGTGCATAGTATGGCATAGATGCCCTATATCGTAATGTAATTTTTTTTATTTATACCAAAATTCACATCTCATGTTTTCGACATGAGACCTTTAAGGAGTTAATTGAACATACACTGATTTTTTATTTTTTGTTATTATCCTAATATATAGATAGTGTTAATGAATTTGAGCGTATTATTTCGTTATTGAGATTAAGATTATGTGATTTCATTCCTTGCTCAGAGTTATCTTTACTTACGAAGTACTAAATCTAAAAGATAAAATTTTTGATTACGTCTACGTTACTGAGTTTACACGAGCTTACAGCGGAAATGTTCATTTATTCTTTTAACGTAATAATTTGTGAGAGATTTCTCTGTTAGATTATTTGCTATTTTTTATTTTTTTAAGATATAAAAGGTACACTGATAGGATATGACGTAAATTAAAATTAAAGTAAACAAGGTTAATGACCGATAAGCTGGTCTATTAGTACGTCCTTTCATTTTGATTACGTGATTATATTTTAAAGCTTTACAGGAAATGCTGGATCAAGGCTTTTAATTTACTGATTCACATGGTTTATGCGACGTAAGGTAAGCTAGTTTTTTGTTTGTTGAACCGCTATGAAATACTCACTTATATTTATTTAAACCCCGATGTTCTCGAATTATACACAAACTGGCGCCCATTTAAATTATGACTTCCACCAATTGTGTCTTATGTACTATGAGCCATCCTAATAGCCAAGTAACAACACTCCCCACCCCCTTTCCCACTGAGCTTCCGATACATTTAGCTGTTACTTCCGATTCTACTGCCCTTTTTTCGCCCGTAACAACTAGATCACGGAACCGGAAGATATATATATATATATATATATATATATATATATATATATATATATATATATGTGTGTGTGGCGCGCGTGTGCGCGTGCGCGTGGCGTGCGCGTGGGCGTGCGCGTTCGAGTGCGCGTGCGTGCGTGCGTGCGTGTGTGTGTGTGTGTACTGCTGGTTTCTCGGATGTTGATTCGCGTAGCTCTTCTGCTATCCAAAAGACCGTTTGTTGCAAAACGACGTTTCGGCAAAGTCTGATTTGCCATCCTCAGGTTGGTAACTGTCTGCTATTGCTTCGAGTTACTCGAACTGAACTAACTAACATATACTAACACACATATATATATATATATATATATATATATATATATATATATATATATATATATATATATATATATATATATATACCGTATGTCCCGTTTCGTGACGCACCATATGAATTTCCCATGTTAAATCTTCAATTGCATATTCTACCTCTATTGTAAGTTTTACAGAAGAATTTTATTAACAAATATTGTCCCATATTTCGGTCTCAATATGCTTTGACCAATTTTGTACAAAAATCCCAATTTGGTTAAAAAAAAGGCAACGCATTTAAACAAAAAATCACGTCATGAAAAAACTAAAATTTATTTATTTCTAAATTAAAAGGAGAAAACTAAGTTAAATTATCTAAATTAAATTTACACATAAATTTCCATTATTAGCTAAACAAAAACCGAATGCAATAGTTCGCGCATGAATATTGTAAGCCATTTATAGTAGCGCCGGGGAAAGGTGTCTCATGGCGGACTCGAGAATGGGGATATAATTATTACTGTGCAAAGCATCTGTTTCCCTTTATCTTAGTGCGAAGTTCCCACTTAAAGAAAGACGGGTTATAATTTATACGTCTGCTATATATTTTAAATGCAGGACTTAAAAACGTATGTCGATTCTACAGTCAAAGCGCATGACGCTGTCAGATGTCTTCTTGGCTATTTAACCTCAAATTATTCGTCGTATTTCGTTTCGTATAATCGCATCGTGTTCTGTAGTTATAATAATTTATCTGTCGCTTCGTAATTTATTAGTTTCCATTGCATTTATAAACAACAGTTTTTTTTCAAAACTATTATTATTAATATTCACTATTACGAGTTAAGTTCATAAGGCAAAATGTACTTCCAATTGATTGAATGCATTTAATTATTTTGCAGCAAATAACTTCCATTATCCACGTACGCTAATAATTTTTACTATTTAAATTTATATTTATGTAATATTATGTTGCATAGAACTGCTCTCGCCTGCGGCATTTCCGAGAAAATCATAACTCGGACAAAGGCAAGAATGGCTCTCGCTTTAGAATCCGGGAAATCGGCGCCGGATTCACCGCAAAAACATAGGCTGCGTTTGAAGTCGAAGTCAGAGGATGGCGACGAATACCTGAAGACGGTTTGAAACTGGTGAATAGAAGAGAAATTATTGTTGAAATGGAGTTAATCACTGTTTTATTTCAAGGTCACATATTACTATCGAAAAACTCCAAACTGAACTTAAAGAAGATAAAATATTTACCTTCAGTAAAACGAATTTGAAACAATTGTTACACAAAACTGGTTTTGAATTCAAAGTTGACGTTTAATGGAGCAGGTTTATATTGCTGATAACAAAAGTTGTGAAATTAGTTACGATCCTGTCTTTTTGGATGAGACGTGGATTTTTAGTCGAGGAAGCGTTCAAAAATCATGACATGATAATGATTTGAAAATCACAAAAAACAAACCGCTAGGAGAAGGGAAACGGTAATTAAAATAGTCCGATTTGTTAAAAATATTTTTAACCGAACAAATTTTAGTTTCATCGCACTGCTGGCAACAAGGATGGTTTTATACCTAATTCATCATTGGTGTTTTCCAGTAAAAGTAAGACAGCAGACAACCACGATAATATGAACGCTGATTTATTTCAAAAATGGTTTCAAAAACAGCTTTTACCAAATTTAGAAAAACCAAGTTTGATAATTCTTGACAATCCCAATTATCATTCTACATTAGTAGAAAAATTACCTTCAAGTAGTTGGAAGAAAGAAGATCTTCAATTTTTAAGAAAACACAACATTCCTCATTCGAATGATATGCTGAAAGTGGAATTAATACAAATTGCCAAGGATTTACAAGTTCCAAAAGTACATGCAATTGATGAAATCGCTCATCAATGGGACATCAAATTTTACGTTTACCTCCGTATCAATGCCAATTCAACCCTATCGAGTTAATATGGGCAAATTGTAAACAGTATTGACAACAAAAACGTTGGAAGACAGGGCTTCAGGGACGAGAATGTTTTATCGCTATGGAAGGATTAATTAAACCAGGTAACTGGAGAACTGTGGCAAAAGTGTGTTTTACATGCTGAAAAGGAAATGATCCAGTGGTGGGACGTTCAAAAAAGAGCTGAGGAAATGGTTAAACCTCTAGTAATGAATGTGGGAGAGTCGAGTGAAGATGATAGTGAAAGTGAAGGTGATGATTTTTAATTATAAGATGTCCAATATTTGAATTTAAAGCAAAAATTAGAATCTTAGTTATTTTGTAACATTGTAAAGAATTATTATATTTAACATATACCTCTGTAGCTGTACTTAGGTTTACATTCGTATACATATATATATATATATATATATATATATATATATATATATATATATATATATATATATATATATATATAGACAAACTGTAAACTGAGATTTTTAAAATCGGTTATATTATTAACTAATAATAAATCTCATTTTTAACATCCAATACAGTGTATTTATTTATCACAAAATCAGTTATTTATAAGTGGCTTCGATAACCAAATTACAGTCTTGACTCTTTTGACGCAGTGAGATCTGTCGGCTAAAAACGATCCTTCGCAATTAACCAAACTTTTCGCACTTCATTCGGGAACTGCCTACTGCTAGCTAATTCGTTTCTTATTGAAAATTATTGATATAATTAATTTGTAAAACAGATCCAAAACGAAATTATGTTGACTCGGTCTCGGTTCTGATAATCGTTTACAGTTGTACAATATATTTTTGTCATATGACTTCCCACACTCGGTGGACTTTACATGCCAGAATAAGTGCGAACAGACCTTAAACGAAATTCGACTTTATTTATACGAGTAGATGGGCATTTTTAACACCTTTAGGATGCTAAATCCCGAGATATTCGAACAATAATTTTATTTAATTTTGACAGCGTGACTTAAATTTGAAAATAACCTAGAAACATTGACCATGTTTTGTTGGTATTCAAAATTACTAACTATATGAACCAATAACGACATACGTCTTCAAAGTCTTAAAACATGCTTTACTAAAAGATGAGTCATAAGACATCTCTCGCCGGCCATACTATACTAGTTATCGGATTTAAACAAAAAATCACATTTGCCATAAAAAAACTGAAACAAACCTGTGTATTTTGTATTATTCGAAATAGCAATCATAAATGTTTGTTTAATAGATCATTTTTAATATTCAATAGTTCCGTGTTTAATGTGTTTTTGTGATACAATGAGCATTTATACTACAAAAGAAAAGATTCATATTATAAAATGGAGCTTCCTTGGTCATTCTAATAGAGACATTAGTGAATTATTTTCAATCAATTTTGCAAATAGACATCATACAACAATCTCCAGAATTGTAAATAATTTCGAAAAATCTGGTTATGTATATTCCGATCATGTTAAGAGGCACAAAAGACAATGCAATGAAATTTCAGAGACCAATGTTTTGGCGAAGATAGAAATGGATTCAAGAGCAAGTATTAGGCAAATATCTTCGGAAAGCATTATCGGTAAATCCTCTGTACACCGTATATTAAAACGTCACAAATATAAACCTTATAAAGGTCAGGAACACCAAATATTATTAGCGCTAGATCCATATTCTAGAAGTGTATTTTGTGAAATTTTAATGGAAAAGTGCCACCAAATTGAACGTTTTCCGTACTTCACACGTTTTACCGATGCATGTACATTTTACGTAGTAGCAAATCAGAACAAACAAATTCATCGACATTGGTTGAGAACTAATAACAATATTATTATTCGGTCTGGAACGCAGTACCCTCAGAAAGTAAATGTTTGGGCAGGCATTTTGAAAAATAAAATTGTGGGACCTATATTTATTGACAGAAATCTAAATTCAGAGTTGCATTTACATTTACTGCAAAATGAAATTGCAGAGAAAGTAGTCGCAATTGCAGACGAAGGTGAAATTTGGTTTCAACATGATGGCTGCCCAGCCCATAATGGTGCCGAAGTAAAACAATATTTAAATTACGTTTCCAAATAAGTGGATTGGAAGAGGTGGTGAAATACTTTGGCCTCCAAGATCACCAAACTTGAATCCATGTGATTTTTTTTGTGGCCTTTCATAAAAAATAAAATCAATAATTTTGATATTAACTCCTTAGACGATTTAAAGCAAAAAATAATTGATATTTGTAACACTATTCATCCGTGAACTATTGCAAATGTAAATAGAAATTTCTACGATAGATTAGATTTTTGTTTAGGTAATAATGGAAATTTATTTGAAAATTTAATTTAAATAATTTAACTTAGTTTTCTCTTTTTAATTTAGATGTAAAATTGAAAATATGAAAATAAATTTTAACATGGGAAATTCATATGGTGCGAAACGGGACATACGTATATATATATATATATATATATATATATATATATATATATATATATATATATATATATATATATATTTTGTGTGTGTGTGTGTGTGTGTGTGTGTGTGTGTACTTGGTTTCTCGGATGTTGATCCACGTAGCTTTTGTGGTATCCAAAGACCGTTTGTTGCAAAACGGCGTTTCAGAAAAGTCTCATTTGCCATCCTCAGGTTGGTAACTGTCTGTACTGCTTGAGTGACTCGAACTGAACTAACTTCCTGTTGTATGTGCTGCTGATTATGTACCCTATTGATTTCACCCACTGCTTTCACTGCGGTGAAAGCAGCGAGTAAAAGCAGTAGTGTACATAAGCAGCAGCACGCAGAACAGGGAGTTAGTTCAGTTCGAGTAACTCGAAGCAGGAGCAGACAACCTAAGGATGGCAAATGAGACTTTGCCGAAACGTCGTTTTGCAACAAACTGGTTTGATACCAGGAGAGCTACGCGGATCAACACCAGACACGAGCAGTACATACAGCACCGTGAAAACCTAAAGATCAATATAATATATATATATATATATATATATATATATATATATATATATATATATATATATATATATATATATATATATATATATATATATATATATATATATATTATATATATTACATTTCGTGGTAATGATATATTTCTCTCATACAGAGCGATCAATTTTTTATTATTGTTTTATGAGCTAGAACGTAACTTTCATTATATTTTTCAACTCCGCCAGTCTAAATTGGCAAACGCTCTTGTTTATATAATGAAAAATATCGTCTAACGCAACTGCGATGCTTTGATCCAATGGGCGGCTTTTCCACATATTCCTTAATCCGGGGATATTTTTAAAATTGATTATTTTTAGACTTCAATTAAGTTTATCGCACAAGAAAATAAGAATTTGATACTTTCGTAATGTGTTAAGAAGGTAATAGTATTGTTTTAGAATCATTATATTAGTAAATGTCCAAATAGGAAGTGTTATTTAACTTCAACTTGAATATAATGATATTATGTATAAGAGAAGTGATTTAAAGTTTTCGCTACGTCGTGTATAAAAGTCGTTTGAAGTTTACCAAGATAACACAGTTTTCATTAAGACAAGTATTTTTACTGTGTAATTTTAACCAAGCTTGTGATAACGGACATTACATCATTTTATCCTAGTTAAAAATCAACTTATTCCAATGATGACCAAACATTTGACTTACATTATAAAGTAATGTATTCGCATGCAAGTGAAATACATATTCAGCATATTCAAATCAATATAATTTCAATGTACTAATTATTTGTTATTAGCTACCAATTAATAATATTGGCAGACGGTCTATAATTTATAAGCAGATATATTTTACTAATGGTTATTTGCCAATAGCCTTTGATTACTTCATTAAATAACTTCTGCAACCATTTACAATGTAATTTTGCTTTTTAATATAATTTATAAAATCAGGTGACAAATTATTTCTCCACCATTTACTGGAAATGACAAAATTTATATCGATTGAGGCGGTATCTCAGTTGGTTAGAGCGTTACTTTAGCAAAGTAGATGTCGTAAGTTCAAATCCTTCTCGAGATAAACTTTTTATTTATATATTTAATAAAACTAGTAATAATTTTTCAAATATTTTCTGTTTCAGTCAATCCACCACATCCTGAAATTAAAAGAACAAGCTGCTACAACATCAGATAATATTTTACCAACAAAATCCAAAGCAACATACGAAATTATATATAAATCTTCTATGGACTGGCGATCTTCTAACAATGTTCAATCTTATTCGGAAAACGCTCTTTTAGCATAATTTGGACAAATTTGTACTAAATTTAAACCTTCTTCATTACGGTCAATTTACTCCATTCTCAAGAGTGTGATTTCTGTTAAAGACGACATTAATATAACAAATTATTCCAAATTAAAGGCATTTTTAAAAAGACAATCAGAAGGACACAAGGCGAAAAACTAAAAAATCTTAACTCCTGAAGAAGTCAATACATTTATATCAAAAGCACCAAATGTAGAATTGTTACTAACAAAGGTACATAAGTTTAGATGTTATTAATGCTATATAATAACGGTCTTAAATTTAGGTTAATATATTTGGTATTACTGGCGCATGTCGTAAGGTAGAATTAAAAAATATCAAAATAACAGATATTGAAGATACGGGAAACATTGATAGTTAAAATCCCCGATACAAAAACAAGTGTGAAGATCTTTTATTATTTGAGGACAGTTTTATAATATATGTGCGCACTATATTAAACTGCATCAAACAATAAAAGATTCTAGTATTTCTCAATTTTTCGTTAATTACCAAAAAGTTAAATGTACACGACAAGTAGTAGGGATAAACAAAATAGGAAGTACACCAAAACAGATTGCTGAATATCTCAAATTACCAAATCCATTACACACACGGATCATTGTTTTAGGAGAACCTCTGCTACTTTACTTGTTGCTGGTGGTGACTAGCAAAATAACGACTGCCAATACAATCTTGCAAGCTGTTCAAAGCAATGAAAGCAGTATTCATGAAGCTTTACCAGCACCCTCAGTACTCACAGTGCTATTTATTCCCACTACTTCAGCAGCCGTACTAATCAATCAAAGCAACCAATAATTATAAAGAATTGCCAAAATTTTAACTCTTAAATTACAGAAGTTTTAAAATTAATTTTTATTTACAATATAAGTGCGTAATCGCCGCTTTAGTGCGTGCGCAAACGCAGTAAAACAGATTATACACGAACATAGTACAATATTTTTCACATTAAGGAATTTTTATGTTGAAAATAAGAAACAAAGATTTTCACGAAATATTGCTAATAGAAAATTTTCTATTTTATCAATTCATGTACCGAGTGGCTAACTAAGAACGGCCGTCGGCCATATCTCAGGAATGGATTATAGCACAGGTTCGGGAAAAAAAATTTTATAACAAAAGTGGCCTCGAGAAACACCTGGAAATTATTTTCAGAATTGTAGGACCACCTCTAGAGGGCGTATTTGACAGTTAAAATTTTAAAAAGCAAAATTTTTCAAAATTTACTCAATTAAGGGGCAGATTAAATGTTATAATCAGATTCCTCTACAAATTCTGCATATTTTTTATTTGACAAGTTTTAATCTAACTCTTCAAATAAGGAGTGGGGGAGAGTGGGAACCTTGTTACGAAAAAACGTCTTTAATTCAGGTTCTGCTTGACCGATTTTAATAAACTTGATGTTATTTGAAAGAGCTTTTGTTAAACAATAGAAAATTCGTAAATTTGAAGCAATCTGATTAATAGCATAAATGATAGAGGGCGCTGTTTAATATTTTTTTAATATTGTGTTTTCTCTTTACTATTTTAAATGGAAGCATACAAATTTAAGTAAGTCTTTAAAAAGTAGACTAAATTAGTAATAAAACAGTGAAAACTGCAAGTCGATATCTTTTTCCTATGCTGAGATATCGTAAGAAACAGGTAAATGACGGGAATTATTCTTCCAACGTCTAGTAGGCTAGTTCGTGTTAACGAAAATTATTAAATTTAGCCTGGTTGAAAAGATCTTACATTGGTCTGCAGTAATTTAAACTGTTATCATACTAATGTTATGGTTGCCGCTAGATTACCTAAATGCAATGCTGTCTCTACTAACAATGAGAACAAATTATAAAATAATAACGTGATAAATCTAACATTTTTTTTAATTATATAAGAATGTTATATTTGTTTTCAAGCGATGCGTTAGTAAATCAAAAGCATAAAATATTAATACAAAAGGATATTTGCCCAGCAACAACAAATACAGTTTAAAATAGGAATTACGATTTACTGATGACAACAAAATTAGTAAAGAGGGCCATGTAAATAAAAAATAAATTCCCTGTTGAAAACAAGCAAGCTATGATTTTCACGCATATGCCAAAAATTATTCATCGTGTTGCATTTAATAGACTTTCTTTATCTTTTCGTACCAAAATGATTCTTACAAATGAAGAACCATTTGATATGTTGGCAGTTTATTTTGAAATGTATGAGAAATACAACCGTTGCTGCTAGAGTGTATGCACTGCAGTACCCAAACAGACGACATCACAGCAGAACAGTTTTTCTCCGATTCGCACACCGTGCGCGTACTACTTCCTGTGTACCGAAGACAACGCAGAGGTAGAACAGAGGAAAATGTTATTGATATTTTAGCTTATGTAAATGTTAACCCTCATTCAAGCACCAGAGCTATAACTAGAGACTTCGGTATATGTCGAGCCAGCGTCCAAAATATTTTGAGAGAACACAGGTGACTACTTATTTATTAATGCATGTTTTATTCGGTATTATAATGATAAAAATGTTTTAATTTTATTCGTTTGTCTTTATATGTTTATGTCCAGTTTCAATAAAACAACAAATTATTTAATGAAATTACCTTATGCTATGTGAATAGATTTTAACTAACATGATAATTAAGTGAGGCAAAGTAAACTAAAAAGGTACCAATAATAAAAAAAAAATTCGTAATAACATTACGAGAGTTAATGCATTTAAAGTCCTTTTTCGTTTACTAACAACGAAGGACTTCAATGTGTCTTATTGATCTGATTACTTTATAATATATCCTATTTTAGATTACACCCATATCACATGGTCCTACACCATAGTTTGGATGCTCAAGATTTCGATACCACGTTGGATTTTTGCAACTGGCTCTCAGATATGATAAACGACGATCCTCAAATACTTTCACGAATTATGTGGACAGATGAGACTACTTTTCATAGTGATGGTAGTGTAAATCGACATAATTGGCACTACTGGTCTGAAACGAATCCCCACTGGCTGCAGGAGGTCCAACATTAGGGTCGTTGGTCTGTAAATGTGTGGTGCGGGATTCTAGGTGGAGAAATAATTGGGCCTTTTTTTTAATGAGACTGTTAATGGAGAAAGATATTTAGATTTTTTAAGCAACGAATTGCCATTTCTTTTAGAAGACATACCCTTGGCGATTCGTCGTGACATGTTCTTGCCACATGATGGGTGCCCGGCACATTATTCTAGAGATGTTCGGAATTTCTTAGATCAATCATACCCTGAAAGGTGGATAGGACGTGGAAGTTTATTTATTTGGCCACCAAGGTCTCCAGACCTAACTTGAGCTAACAAGAGCTGACATGATTGAAAGAATACGACAGACAATACGAAGTATTTCAAGGGCAGAAATTGAAACTGCTGTTCTCTCCACCCGTCAGCGATTGATTTCATGCATTGAAAATGATGGACGACATTTCGAACATCTAGGGCGACACTAATTACGTAGTTATTTATTTAAGGTTTTAATTGTTAGATTTATCACATTGTTATTTTATAATTTGTTCTCATTGTTAGTAGCGACAGCATTACATTTAGGTAATCTAGCGGCAACCATAACATTAGTATGATAACAGTTTAAATGTAAGATCTTTTCATCCAGGCTAAATTTAATAATTTCCGTTAACGTGAACTAGCCTACTAGACGTTGGAAGAACAATTCCCGCCATTTACCTGTTTCTTACGATATCTCAGAATAGGAAAAAGATATCGACTTGCGGTTTTCACTGTTTTATTACTAATTTAGTCTACTTTTTAAAGACCTACTTAAATTTGTATGCTTCCATTTAAAATTGTAAAGAGAAAACACAATATTAAAAAAATATTAAACAGCGCCCTCTAGCATTTATGTTATTAATCAGATTGCTTCAAATTTACAAATTTTCTATTATTTAACAAAAGTTCTTTCAAACATCAAGTTTATTAAAATCGGTTAAGCAGAACCGAATTAAAGGCGTTTTTTCGTAACAAGGTTCCCACTCTCCCCCACTCCTTATTTGAAGAGGTAGACTAAAACTTGTTAAATAAAAAATATGCAGAATTTGTCGAGGAATCTGATTATAGTATTTAATATGCCTCTTAATTGAGTAAATTTTGAAAAATTTTGCTTTTTAAAATTTTAACTGTCAAATACGCCCTCTAGCGGTGAACCTACAATTCTGAAAATAATTTCCAGGCATTTCTCGAGGTCACTTTTGTTATAAAAAATTTTTTCCCAAACCTTTGCTATAATCCATTCCTGAGATATGGCCGACGGCCGTTCTTAGTTGGCCACCCGGTACATGTACACATTAGCATTAATGGAGGGCCCTGTACATTAGACGTCAACCTTGTTTAAATCATTGAACATTATTTGTTAAAAACTAATTATATAAAATATACAGTTTACATAAAAATGAGTGATAGTGAGGTTGAAATAAATTATACTTTTCAAATTTTGAAAACGTTTTTATTTAATTTTTGTCGTCCTCCTTTTGCATTAGAGATGCCTGGTCACCCTAGATTTTCGGTACAGTAAAATCATAGAAAAAAACCCTTTAGAAACGAAAATCGTATGCTCAAGGTTAAAAATTATTTAATAGTTTGTGGACCAGACACTTGGCGCTAACATTTTTGATTCGATAGTTTTCGATACCGTTCGAGATTTACGAAATCTTCCTAAAAAGACGCGGTAGTATTTTTAACGTCATCATAACGTAAATTTAGTTAGTTTTGCGTGCTTTTGGTGTTTTAACAAACTGAAATTTGTTGTATTGTTGTACCTATACAGTATAGTATGTATAAAAAGACTGTATTACCTAGTGTTAGTTGTATTGTTAGTGAAGTTTCGTTAGTGTTTATGTGTAGAACAATAAATTGTAATTGGTACATATAAGCGACTTAGTTTTTGTGTTTATGAAAATGTCAACTATGAAACGTAAGCCTTGTAGTGTAAGAGGTTGTACGGATAATGTCCACCCTAGACATCGTTATCCAATTGCTAATTAACAGTTATTTAATGTTTGGTTAGAACATGCAGATCACCCTAGATTTAAAAGCATTTCATGGGAAGAGATATATAAATCTTATTATATCTATGGCAAACTCTTGCAAAGTAGGTGTCGTAGGTTCAAATTCTACTCGAGGTAAAATTTTTTTATTTATGTATTTAATAAAATTAATAGTAATTTTTAATTACATTTATTACTGCTCATGTAAGGTGATTTTTGCGATGTATTATTAATATCTATTATAGTACTATACGAGAACTGTATTACATGTGATTTTAAATCATTACAAACATGTATCTTCGAAATAGTGACGACATTTGTGAAACAATTACTTTGTAAACCTCTGAGAATTTAAAAACTGGTACAGTTAAGTATCACGTTTAATAAACTTGCCACTACTTGAGTCTGCTATTCTATATGTTACACAAAATGTATTAATCAGATTATAAATTGTATGAAGTGATTTATGTTTTTATAATATCTACAGTTTCGTAGATGATATTCTCAAATTAGATTAAATAACGTTAGGAAAAATTCCTCAAGTCTCACCATTGTAATATGGTATCACCACAGAAGATACATATCCTCTTTTGTACCACCACATTTGTCGTAGCTTTTATTTCTTTTTATTTAATTACAGCTGTTTCGATGTAGTTATCGCTTTCATTACATCATTTTCAAAAGCTATCAAGTTGATTTCTTTATTTTTGTCAATTTTATAGTTTGTAAATGTTGTAATTACGTCAATACATCGAAATAGCTGTCGTTAATAGACAAAATTTGGAACAGGTTGAATTTAAATTTACCGCCAAATTACAAGTTAAAACACTAGCGCCAAGTGTCTAATCAACGAAGTATTAAATAATTTTTCACCTTGAGCATAAGAGTTTCATTTCTAAGGGGGGTTTTTCTATGAGTAAAAAGCACTACTGAATTTCGCATTTTACATCACGGCTTTCAGTAAAGGATGACATTACATTATGAATATTGATGCGTTATATCGCTATTACGTACCCTACCTTACTTGGTTTCAGTCGCCAGCTCCTGCATTTACTACGAAATATTGGATGTAATAACAAGGCAACTGTGCAGATATCCTACTGTATTGTTGGTGGCATTCACGATGTATATGTCAGATACTCGTTCTTGCACCAAAGAGTGACAAATTTGTTATTGTCACATGTATTGTTCGCCAATAAAAGTGTTTTTGTTTGTGCTTTATGGACACGTGTGCTGAAGATATTCAGAAAAATGAGTTATTGTGAGCCTTCAAGCGTTAAGAAAGGCGCAGGCTTATCAGATAATTACGTACCCTCCGATAATAGTAGTGCAAATGAGTCAGATGGGGCGATTTCAGAAAGAAACGTTAGAAAAAAAAGAAAGTTAGTTAATACTGAAAAGTGGAACCGAACTGTACGAAAAAATAACAAAGCATCGGGAAAGGCTTATGTGGGAGCTACAAAAAAGCAGATTGAAAACCTCAAAATTGGCAATGATTGCGAATGCAACTATTGCTGTTTTGCCAGGGTAAATGTGAAAAATAGAAATGCAATTTTGGAAAATTTCAATAAGTTAAGGGCTAGGGTTAGGCAAGATGAACATCTGGCTGGATTAATTACGTGTCAGGGAGCTCAACGGAGGTACCCCAATGCTGTAAGAAACTGTCGTATGGCGAACATTTAGGGTGTATGCTAAACATGTTTGTTAATTTTATCTTGTAAACTTAAGGTAATTTTAATTTGTAAGTGAGCATTAGTATTGAAAATCATAATGTCTGCAAGAAAGCGTTTGTAGCCTTTCACGACGTTTCTAGTAGACTTAGAAGGAGCTATATCGCCAAGAGAAAATTTAAGAAGAAAACAAGTAAATCGCCCAACCATACTTTCTGCTGATTTACTTCCTTAAGTAGATACACATATTCACAACGTTTGCCAAAGAAAATTTCTCACACAGTGTGAGAAACGCTTTAGCTGAATTATCTGTCACCAGACCTGAATGTAAGAAAAATGCATGAGATGTATCTTGAAACATACGAACCAGAAGTTTAAAAAAGTATTTCAAGTACTCGTCCGTGTACTGCTATGACTTATTTTATCGGTATTTTAAAGCAAACTGCAGCAACTACTCCTTTGGGAATCCTTGCAATGACGCATGACAAACATGTGACGATTTCGAAAACAAAATTAAAAACAGAAGCTTATCCGACGACTAAAGACTGCTTATAGAAAATGAGAAGCAGGTCCATGTCAGAAAATCTGAAGTATTTTATGAAGACATGAAAGTAAGAATGGAATTAGAAAGAGATGATCCTGAAGTTGAAGCTTTAACTTTTGATTACCAACAAAAAACCCCATTTTACATGTATGATGAAACAATAGGTAAAAAGACCCCAAATGATCCTTAGAGCTTTCTGTACCATTACATTGAACAAAAGATGGAAAAAAATGTGAAAACCCCCGATAACTGTGCAGCTCAAAATAAAAATTTCACAATGGTGTCCCTTTTGTATGCTCCTGTTCAAAATGGCAGAATGAAAAATATTGTGCATAGATTTCCCGAGCATGGGCACAGCTTCTTGCCTTGTGATCGGTGTTTTGGAGTTGAAAAGTATATTGGAAAAGTGGATCGTGTTTTCGTGCCGATAGAATATATTCAACATTATCAGAAATCATCCTCAAAATGTAATATATTACCTACCTGTCAACCACAAAATTATTTTAAATTTAGTACAGAATTCTCAAAGTTACACAAAAAAAAGTCAATAACTAATAAAGCAAAAGAATCAAAATACGGAACCTTTACTTATGATTCAGGATCGAATATGATAAATCTGTTCTATAACTGCAAATATGATATTAACCGAAGAATATCAAGTCACAAAACAGAACAACCGCATCCCTTTAAAACCTAATGAGTTATCGTATAATTCACCCTTACCATTAAAAGTAAAGATACTTGCAAATGTAATGCTATTAGCACAGAAGTATGTACCATAGATTGATTATTTAGCTTTTTACCAAAGCCTGAAGACAGATGTTATTCCAGATGAAGGTGAGCCTGAGTAACAGACGATGAAGATAATGAGCAAATAAAAATAGTTTATTAACATGTACTTACATTATTTTCTGAAATAAGGTTTAGCTTTCTTTAAACAAAATAACTGTCCGTTCTATTTGATGTAAAAATGTGGTAGGTTCCAAAATATTTGGATTATATATATATATATATATATATATATATATATATATATATATATATATATATATATATATATATATATATATATATATATATATAGAACACAAGTTGACATATGGGAAAAATTTTTATTATTAAAATTTCTGAAAAACTATCGGCGGTTCGCTTCTGCATGTCTAACAACCAAAAAGTCCATTGTGACATTTGTCACACGACCATAGATTTTGCGGGAATTTTGAAAAATGTTAACTGTGATGGCGAAAAATGGATCAAATTTACAAGATATCGAAAAATGTATTTAGAATGCAACAGAGACAAAAATACCAATTTTCGACCAAATCAGAAAAAAATAAAGAATACCATTTATTCCCCTCTGCTTTTATTACGAAACATCATAAAATCTTGTTTTACCTAGAAATAGTTTTAATAATATAAATTACATAATTTTAGGTCACAATTAATCAAATCTTTGTAAAATAGACAATTTGTGAGAGGAAAATTTAAAAAATACGATTTAGCCTCGTCGCTGATTGTGTTCATGCCCTGTATATCGAAGCGCATGAGCTGATCTGATATTTGTAACCGGTAAATAAAATGAACTAATATTTGTAATTAAAAATTAACACATTATTTATCCTTATTAAATTTAATATTGGTTAGTACATTTGAAATTAGCGATTTTTTTAATTTAATAAGTTGGCTTTGAAAAATCAAATATTTCGACTTATAAGGCTGCAAATTATTGCTCTTTAAAGTGCACCTCACAGTTTAAGATACATAAAATTATGTAATTTGTGTTATTAAAATTATTGCCAGGTAGAACACGATTTTATGATTTATCGTAATAAAAGCAGAAGGGAATAAATTGTATTTTTTATTTTTTTTTCTATTTTGGTTGAAAATTGATACAATTTTTCGATATCATCTCAAATTGATCCATTTATCGCCATCACAATTAACATGTTTCAAAATTCCCGACAAATCTATGGTCACGTGACAAATGTCACAATGGATTTTTTGGTTGTCAGACATACAGAAACGAACCGCCAATATAGTTTTTCAGAAATTTCAATAATACAAATTTTTGCCACATGTGTCCAACTTTATGGCGGTCCCTGTATATATATATATATATATATATATATATATATATATATATATATTGAAATGATAAATTATTTATTATTATTAATATTATATGGGGATAGATCGAATAAGGGGAAAGAGATCAGTTGATTTTATTTGTTTTTAATTTAAGTTAAAATTTAAATGTTGTATGTAATAAATGTGATTGAAGTAATTAAATTAACTATTAATGTTATTATTGCACCGTTCTAGCTCAGGGATCTCAATTGGGGATAGAGTTCAGGGATTTAGTTGAAGATAAAAATTTTTTTAATATAAGAAATATCCTATATGTAATTTAATTTAACGTATAAAATTTGCTCTGAATAGAATTTGCTTTCTAACGCATGCGTTAATGAACTTAAGTGAAAAATAATTAAAGCTGTCAAAACAATGTCAAATAAATAAGAAATTTTAATGTTTGGATCAAAATGAAAATTTAGAAAAAGAAAAGGAAATAATTAGCTTCACAGGTGTTTACACAAGTAAATAATTGAAATTCTTAATTAATAACATATAACAAATATAAATTGCAGGGAAATAACAATAACAGGGTTATAAAATTTTAAAACTCACGTATACAGTCCTTCCTGTCGATTGAATGATGTCTTCAAACTTCAGCTGGAGGCAGGCAATGTTCCCTCGGCTACAGTTGTTTGTAATATCCAACTGCTATCTCGGTTCTCGAAGACACCACCTTCCAAGCTTCAAGATGTTTTCTTTCCAAAAACGGCAACCTCCAAACACTTATTTACTATGGTAACTTTTATTTAAAATGGTTTTAAATCTTTATGAGTGATATCGTTTAAAATGTATTATTAAGTATCCAAGATTTTTGTTAACACACTTTTATTTTAGTTACCGAAAATAATATTTATTTAAGAGGAATTGTCCGGATAAATAAAACAAACTTTGACCAAATAAAAAATGGAATTTAATTTGGTATATAAGAATTATTTTAAATTGGAAAACTCGAAAACAAATTTACACAAAATCGTGACATCAATTAATCGTACAGGATTATTTTATTTAACAACGACAGGTATCGGTGACCGAACTATTTAATTTTAACCGAAGATATAAAAACAAGTGCTCTCGAAATTATTCGTAACGTAAACTTTCTCGACGATAATAAATTAGGTTATGTAAACACAAATTTAGCAACACTGTTTTAACTCTTTTCACTTTTTGAACAAATTCTAGAGAGAGTGTAATTCCTGAGCGCTTGCTTTTATAGGTTTCTGGTTGCTACAGAGATTTCAATTTTTTTACAGCCATATTGCAAAATTTACAATGGATGTGATTGGATAATCAAAATTATGAATTGTACATAAATGGAATTTTGGCCGTAACTTTCTTATACATGGTCGGAAATGAAAATTAAAAACGGAAATGAAAACTACATGAAATTTTGAATACAAGGACACCTAACAAGCAATAATTCCTAATATTAATAAACGAAACAACTTAATCTAATCAAAATAAGCTTTTAACTATTTACACTTACAAGCTACACTAAAATTACTTGCAAAAATGGAATTCTGAGGACAATTTACATAAGAAAACATAGCTTTTATATTCGAAACATTTAATTTAATGAAAATTTTAAGCTTTTGTAAATTTGTCTAGAATTCACCTCAGATTTAGCATAAATTTTGCGGATAAAACGCTGTATCCTTATAAAAACTTATTTATATTGAAAGAACATCTATAATTTGCTTTAAGAGCAAAAACTAAATCTAATAATGTGGAAAGAGTATAAAATTATGAAAAAAAACTAAAATTTACAACGTAACCATACTTAAATTTAAATATGAAATTAAATCATATTAAAAAATGTTTTTAACACATAAAATGTTATGTTTAAGGTTTGTACAACTTGTCTTTATTGTTCTCACTACTTATTTGCAATGCATAATGTTATTCAGTCTTGCATTGAAAAAGTCTCATCGTCTAACACTTTTTGGGATTTTAACACTATAAAATGTACGGCACTATAAATGTTTGTATACCATAATGTTCTAAATGTTTTTCTTCTTGTGAATCATGTATTATAATTTTGTCACTAATTCACTAACCAAAATGTGTGCGAAAATTGTCTATACTGTCCATATTATAACCCTTTTAGTAAATTCTTGTATTTCCTGCCTTTAAAACTAAACATACACTATCCCTAACATAATCCTAACTATATAGTCCATGTTTAAACACCTGTGAAATGTCTACTTGCCAAATTACCTTTGAAAAATTGAATTTTATTGTAAAAATTGCACTACTAAAATGACTCTACGAAAGTGGTTATATTTAACATTCTTGACAATTTTGGTAGCAGCAAATTGCTTTTTATGATGAAACCAAACTTAGCAAATGATATTCAGATCAATTTATACCAAATAAATTTATTTTAAACCCATCGTGAACCAGATTTATGTAAAATTGTGTCTCGCACTTGTATCGAGCTAGAAATTACCCCTTTTTATGACCCAAATGTCATGTAAACTGTCCGATACTTCTATTACCTCTTTCTAAACATCTCAAATTCCCCAATTTAAGAATGAAGATATTTTTGTAAAAGAAAATATTAAGTTCTTTAATTGACCTACCTATTAAAATTAAATTTTGAAATATGGATAAATCATGGATATATGAAATTTACCTCTACTACTACCATCCTCTATATTGACTAATTCATATGTAGTACCCCCAAAACGTTTTTTTACCCTATACGGACCTTCATATGGTAGTAAGAGTTTTGCACACATTTTTCGTGCTCTGTCTGCAACTGTTAAACGGCGTATGATTACTAAATCTCCTTCCTTAAATGTAACCTTCTTTTTAATTTTGGCAGAATGTTTCTTTTCATAATTATCTAAAATCTTCCACAATCTTTCTTTGACTTCTTGGAGCAAATTTTCAACTTCAATTTCTTCTTCTTGTTGTCTCCAGGGTCTTTCTGGTATAATCTTTTTTATTAATGTTATCGGAGCTACCTGTGTTCTAACATTCGGTACTTCATTGATGCACTTCTCTATGACCTTTAAATACTTCACCCAAGCATTATGTTTCTCATACGTGAATATTCTTAAAAATTTAATCACTTCTTTGATATATCTTTCGGCTGGGTTGCCTTGAGGATGTCTGATCGAACAGAAATATATCTTTATTCCCATCTCTTCGAACTTCTTTACAAATTTGGCAGTTCTGAAATAAGTGGCATTGTCGGCTAAAATAGCTTTTGGCTTTCCTGTTTCTCTCATGAATTTCTCGATAGAAATCGTAGCTTGTCTTGCTGTGCATTCCCTGCTAGGGTATAATTTTATAAATTTAGAAAAAATATCGACGATTACTAATATATTTTTATATCCGTTCTGACCAGGTACTAAATTTCCAATATAGTCAATTGCTATTATTTCTAACGGTTTACTCACTTTTATACTTTTGACAAGGTTGAAATTAGTGTGGTTCTTCTCTTTAGCTAATATGCAAAGCTCACATTTATTTATAATATTCTTGACATATGTTAAATCCTTCTTTGCATAGAAATTTTCTCTAAAAATTAACCAAGTTTTTCTAATTCCTAGATGTCCGTACGTTTTGTGTAGATCCGTTATGATAAATTTTGCTATATCTTCATTTACTACAACTAACTTTCCTGTATTAAAAACTTTAATAATTCTATCATTCAAAATACAATAATCCTTATATATTTTTTTCTTTAGATTCCAAAATCTTCTTTTTTAAGTTCTAAAAATTGCGTTGAATTTTGTAAATTTCTTAATTCTTGTGCCAAAAATGTAGGTTTAATTTGTTCAAATGCACATAAAACTCTATTTTCCTTAATGTCTATATTATCCTTCCTACTTAACGCATCTGCTACCACATTATCCTTGCCTGGTCTATGAGATATGTCGAAATCATACTCCTGCAGAAGTAATGACCAATGGTACATCCTATGATTCTTAAAATTAGTTGTTTTCATAAATGTTATTGCAGAGTTGTCAGTTTCAATTTTGAATTTGTTGCCTAATAGATAAAATTTTAATTTGTTTACTGCGTAAACAATGGCCAGTAGTTCTTTTTCTGCTGTTGTGTATTTGATCTCGTGCACTTTTAAAATTCTCGAAAGAAAACAAATGGGTACTTCTTCGTCTCCTTGTTTTTGACATAATTCTGCTGCGATTGCATAGAAAGATGCGTCTGTCCTGAGTATAAATGGTAACTTAAAATTAGGGTGTCTTAAAATCATATTTGTAAATAAACTTTCCTTAATACTAATAAATGCTTCTTCTTTTCTTCTATCCCAACTCCAACGTACGTTTTTTCTTAACAAGTCTACCAGAGGAATAGATAATTCAGCATATCCTGAAATGAACTTGCGATAGTAATTAACTACCCCTAAAAAGCCTCTCAACGTTCTTAAATTTTTAGGACGAGGATATTCTTTTATTTCGGCCAATCTACTATCATTTAGTTTTACTCCCGTCTGCCCTATTTCATAACCCAAATACATGACTTCTCTCATAAAAAAGTAACATTTTTCTAAATTTAATTTTAAACCATTTGTGGCTAAAGCTTCCATGATTGTTTTGATGTGTAGACAGTGTTCTTCTTCGTTCTTACTAAATATTAGAATATCGTCAATGTAGTGCATACAGAAATGTTCGAATCTATTTAAAATTTCTTGCATAGCTCTAACTAATGCAGCAGACGAAGAACTAAGTCCGAAAGGTACCACTTTAAATTGGTATATTTCTCCTTCGATACTAAACCCTGTGTACTTCCTACACGACTTTTCCAAAGGTATTAGCCAAAATGAATTCTTAAGGTCTAATTTAGTAAAGATTTTTCTCTCCCAAATTTTACTAAGGAGCACGTCCATATTTTGAGGCGTTTCATATTGAGGTTTAGATCTGGAATTGAGCTTCCTTGCATCAAGGCACAGTCTAATGCTGTCATCTTTTTTCTTTACAACAACCAACGGATTTAAATAACTGGTCTTTGATCTTTCTATGATACCATTTTCTAGCATTTCATTAATTTCTCTTTTAACCTGCTCTCTTCTGGCGTAGGGAATAGGATATATTTTGTTATGGAACGGAGAATCGTCTGTCACTTCAATTTTATGTACATATTTACTTGCTACGCTAGGTTCTTCATTTATCAACACTAAATTTTCTTGAATAATGTTTATAACTTCTTGCTTGTAACCAATGTGATTGATATCGAATTGCTCATCCTTAATAATTCTTTCCACCTTCAAATACTGGATATGCGGTTTATATAAATTTAATCTTTTATTGTAGGGCTGTACCCAGTTTAATTCATCTTTACCAATTCTTATCTTCATATATTGTGCATCGATAATCAATCTTAATTGCTTAATCATATCCATTCCGATTATTAACTCCATCTTTAAATTGTTAGTTATAAACCATTGTGTTTGAAAAATCTGTTCCCCTACCTTAGCTTCAGTATGTAGCATCCTATTTATAGTGCTAAGCTTCTTATCCGTAGCTGCCATAACTTCTATTTTGTTTATTCTGATGATCTCATCTTTAAATAAATCGTTATTCTCTACGATGATTTTTTCCTGTATTAATGAAATTTCTGATCCGGTATCAACTAATCCTAATAATTTTAAATTCTTAATTCTTATGTTAACGAAAGGTAATAAAATGTTTGCAGTTTCTGGTTCTGAATTTTGTTCAATTTCTAAAAATTCCGTAGGATGTTGGTAGTTTGTCTTTACATTGTTGACAAGGAAGCTCGTATTTAAAAATTTTGAACTGTGATCTTGTCAAAGTCCTTTTGTGTGTTCTTTTCTTCGTCTTGGGATGCATGTACGATGGCATTGACCCAACTAATCCTTCCACAACTCGGTTCCTCCTTCTCTTCTCGTACCTGGATATTATTCACTCTCCTATTTTGATCATCCACTATTTCTTGGTATGGCCTTCTATTTTCTTTTTGCATATCATTTCTACGATGATCCTTTCCTTCATTCTCTCTATTATTCTGATGCTCCCGTTCATTATCCTTGGCTTGATTGTTGTAATTAAATCTGTTCCTATCGTAGCCATTATTATATCCCCCTCTTCTTTGTTGGAAGTTGTTCTCTCTCTTCCCGATCTATAATTGCTTTCCTATTGTTGCCATTTTGGAAATACTCTCTACGATTGTCAGCACGATGATATTGATTTTGATAATCCCTCCTGTCATTTCCATAATTCCTATTATAATTGTCTCTCCTATTTTCCTCTCTTTCGTGCCTGTAATTATATTCCCTTCTGTCATTCCAAACGTTCCTAGGGTTAAATTCTCTTTTTCGTAACTGTTCTGATGCTGTTCATACGCATCATATCTTCTTAAAATTGCAGTAGTGATGTTATATTATCTATATTTTGCAGAATAATGTTTTCTGCCACATTATTCTCCAGTTGCCTTGCTAAATATTGGACTATTTCTTGTTCATTCATCGGTGGTGTGAAGTATCTTGCTATTTGGTATTTCTTCATCACATAAATCTCCCTTGAAGTGCCATAGTTTTTGTCATACTTCGCCCTTGAAAATTCTTCCCTTATTACATTTTGTTGGACATCACTCCAATATTGTTTGGTAAATAATTCCTTGAAGTGCTTATAATCGGTACATTGCTCTTGTACTAAATTGTACCATAGTTCGGCATTCCCTTTAAGCATCTTTCTTACCAAACGCATTCTTTGTTTATTGTCCTTAATGTCATTAAAATAATCTTCTATATTTTTCAAAAATAGCATTGGCGATTCTTGCTTCTTGCCTTCAAATTTATATGGCATCTCTTGATTCCACATGCAATTTTCCCAGCCTATTTGAAAATTTCGAGGTATTTCTCGTTCTTTCAACTCTTCCAGGTCATGATCGTACATTCTTAATTTATTGCAAATTTCCCCTATCTGTTTCTTGTTCTCATCTTTGTTCTTATCCACCTGGAAACATATTTGTTCGTGGATGTGAAAGTTCGGCTCAGTTACTTTACTCGCTCAGTACTATTATTAATTAATAGTTCTTACTTTTCCCTTATCTAGCTCAGTCGGAATTTTGTACTTGCAAAATTGGGATCGGGGTTCGTTAATCAGGCTCTTAACACGTTGAACAAATAGATTACACAGATTCATATATATATATACATACTTTATTCCCTATTTAATTATATTTCTATATTATGTAACTTAAGATATAAATACAGGCAAATTTGTAACTCTTCCTTCTCCAGGTGGTCTTTAGGCGCCAGCTGTATAATATCTCACGTTCGGGTGTCAAATGTAATGACTTCCTCGGTTGATCTGCAGTCAGGTGGTCCTCTGTAGTTTCTGTAACGTGACGTTAATAGAAGGGTTGGGGTTTTGATTGTTAGTTTTTGTCTTTTAACTGTTTTAATTTATACTGGTTAATTTTTAATATAAATAAATTAATAAATAATTTTACCTAAATACGTCCCTGTATAAAATACAGAAGCAGGTAGTCAGATAACGCGATATAAACACGTGCGCGATAAGATGGGTTCAATACTCGGCCTTTAAAATATAATCGATATTTTAAAGAGGTCGTTTAAAAGTGTAAAGCTTTATACCTGCTTTTCTTATGAGAATAAACTCAGTCCCATTTACATTCAATTTTGCCCTTTTAAATAAATGAAAGCTTTTCTTATAAGAATAGCGTTTATACGGTAACTGCGGAATTTATATTTCTTTTACGATATTAATTATCTTATACCGGTTTTTATTTAAACAAAATAAAAATTACAAGCTTTTGTTATGTTGGCCGTGTTTTAAAATATAAAACCTTCGTTTTCTATTTTAAAATAAAATCCTTTCTTTCGCGTTTAACAATCACGATATTGTTTATTTAAGACAGGAAACTATCAGGTAGTCTCGGGTTTACGGGTAACAAATGCTTGTGAAAGGTGCAACTTACGTTCTTACGATAGCGGTGGTGGTGGTTTCGTTTACTTTACGGGTGGTGGTTTTTAACTACTAACGGACACGTCTCGTGTTTACGGTTACGCTTCTATATTACTGGATTTACGGCGTTAACGAGGTGTTCTACTCAATCTTCCGACGAGGTTTCAATTACAGGTATCTGGCGGTCGATGGTACGTTTGTCGAGGTGTATTGCGTGGTGGTGTTTGTGTAAATTTGTGTAGGTTGATCTCCTTTTGTAGCAATCTGGGCAAACCACCCGTTATACTAACAGTAGGATTTCGTTCGGTCTAATGGAATGTCGGGCAACTACCCTTCAAACTCCACTGTGTAGGTGTGTATATGTAGATCTCCTTTTGTAGCAATCTGGGCAAACCACCCGTTATACTAACAGTAGGATTTCGTTCGGTCTAATGGAATGTCGGGCAACTACCCTTCAAACTCCACAGTGTAGGTGTGTATATGTCTGATACTAGAAGAAATACGTTTGGCAATAGAAGAGTATGTCGGGCTTACAACCCTGCATATCCCTATAACCAGGTATCTCAACTTACGTACTTTCAACGTTAGATTTCTGCAACTTCTAACCTTTTAACTTCGGTGATGCTATCAAGTCGCGGAATCGCGGTTTCTACTCGGACGACGGTTTCAGGCGGCTGGTTTACAACAGGTAGTAGTCGGCGCGAATGCGATTTATAGCACACGGTAAAGAAAAAGGAAAAAACTCTCTTTTAGCAGCGCGTGCCGCGTTTTTTATATATAATTCGCAAGGGTGGTTACTAAACTTTTTGGTGGGCTTCCGTAAGCCTGGATTGGTGGAAGATGCTCTGACGTATCAAAACTTGTAAACGTTTTGGGATTTTACGTCTGGAGGGAGGATGCATGATTAATTATTGTGCAATTATATGCAACGTTATGAAATCTGTTTAATTTTTACTAGAATTTCTACGAATCTTTATAATGTCTTGCACCTGTGCATTTAGCGCGTCACGTTATTTTACTAAATTCTGTGAATCGGTATTGGTATTTTACTTAGCAAATAATTAATCATGATAGGAAAATTTTATAAAGGACGGCGTCTTGTTAATAAACTTTGGGAACTAATTAAAAATAATAATAAATCGGGATGTCTGACGGCGTCCTTTACATACCCTCCTTTCGTCGGGTTTTCGACGTCCGTCCTCTTCACCTTGATTCTGGTGCCTGTAGGTGTGAAGAGTCCGATGCGGCGGCGGTTTCGGCGTTTTCTGGCGGATTGTCCTCTCGGCGGCTGTTGTGCGGGCGGCGGCATTTGGTGGCTGTCATTGACTTCCTGTAGTTTGATGTCTGCAAGTTTTCGGGTGATCTCGTTTGTTTGTCGGAGGTGTTCCGGTGTACCGGGCGTGCGTGGTCTGCCGTTGGTGTGGAGGCGGGGCGGCGAGAGTTCCCAACTGACGTCCATGGGCGTCGGTTTACGAGGAGCGGACGGTGATGGAGTTCTCGGCGTCGGCGTGGGCGGTCGGTTTCGGATGGGTGATCTGTCCCTCTCCGGCGAGTTATCTAGTGGCACTGGGCGGTGTGCTATAAAGGCGGCTGGTAACCCTTCTGTCCCGGGTTGTCGGTAGCTCTTCGGTTGCCAGGGGGTTATTTTCGGGCGGCGTCTCCTCTCTAGCTTTCGTATCGGTGCCATTTTTGTACTTATATCCGTCTTGTTATCATTTTCCTTATTTATATATTCATTTAAGCGCGGGTAATCGATGACCGTTAATTTTGCTTTGTCTTCATTGGTTACGCGCGTCGCCTAGTTCGTGACGTCAATTGCTGTCTTCAAATCCTTAACGTGTGTTTCTCCCGCGGATTTTTGCGTGCTGGGTTCTCGGAGTTCTACTATCACGGGCGATTTTATTTTGTGGATCAGGTATGGTCCGTCGTACTTTTCCGCTAATTTTGCAGCAAACCCTTTAACTTTACTTGACAGGTGGTGTGTTTTCTTATATACTAGATCTCCTACGCGGGGGCGGTAAGCTCTATGACGGAGATTATAATGTTTGCGTTGAATTTCGAAACTTTTTGTTAATTGATCCCTGGCTAATTCTTGTAAATCTTTCAAATATCTCATGTGCTTCGCTTGCTCTGTGGCGGTTACTACGGTACCTTTTTGCGGTAGTTCTTGTTGTGTGACCCATGCTCTCGGGGGATCAAGTTCTCTACCCAAATTTAGTAGGGCTGGTGAAAATCCTGTTGAATTGTGTTGTACCGTGTTAATTGCAAACGATATTTCGGACAGGTGGGCATCCCATTCCTTTTGATTGTCCTTTGTGAATTGCGCGACCATCGTTCCTATTACTTTATTAGTTCTCTCTACTGGATTAGTATGGGGGGAATACGGTGGAGTCAGGCGGTGGTTGATCCCATGATCTTTAAGAACGTACGGAATAGCTTGCTAGTATATTGTGGTCCATTGTCGGATATCAGGTTACGCGGAGTACCAAAACGATAGATTACTTGTTCTTTTAGGGCCTGTATAATAGGTGGGCTGGTAGCATTGCGGAGCGGTTTGATCTCAACCCATTTGGTTAAACGATCTTGAAAAACTAGTATAAACTTATGTCCCTTCCTGGAGCGCGGCAGAGGTCCGATGAGGTCGGTACTCACATTCTCCCAGGGATGTCCAGGTTGTGAGAAATACATTTCTCCCGGCGGTTTTTGTGTAGGGGTTTTGTAGGCTTGGCAGCTTCTACATAATCTTATGTATCTTATCACGTCCCTTTTTATGGTAGGCCAATAATAATTTCTATATATCCGGCACAAGGTTTTGCGATCCTAAATGACCTGCAGTTGGGGCATCATGACACTCGTTTAAAATCTCTCGGCGTTTTTCTTGCGGTACGCATATCTTCCAATGTGCGTGGCTTCCCATCTCTTTTTCAGGAGTCGTGTTCGGAAACGATCGAAATAATTGTCCTCCTTCTACTTTATATCGAGGATGCTGTTCAGGATGTTCTCGGGTTTGTCGGATTAAGCGCTGGTACCACGGGCAGGTTACTTCTTCTATCTCCAGGGGAGATAAGTCGGTGGGGGACTTGTTGTCTTCGTGTAGTCGGGATAATGCGTCGGCCACGTTATTCAGGGCACCCTTCCGGTATTCTATCTGGAAATCGAATTGTTGCAACTCCATTATCCATCTTGCGAGTCGGGACGTCGGTTTTTCGAGCGTGCGAAGCCATTTTAGACTTCTATGATCGGTAAGTACTGTAAATTGGTAGCCTTCTAAATATCCTTTTAGCTTTTGTATCGACCACACCACAGCCAGGCATTCTTGTTCGATAGTAGAGTAGTTTCTCTCGGCGGGATTCAGTGCTCTACTAATATATGCAATTACTCTTTCGTCGGTACTTGTCCCTGCGTAAGAACAGCTCCGATGCCGGTCGTCCTGGCGTCTGTCTGTAACACAAAGGTTGTGAAAAGTCTGGACAAGCTAACACTGGCGGGGCGGTCAATGCTTCTTTAATTTTGCCAAAAGCCTGATCCTGTCTTTCGGTCCATCTATATTTAGTGTTTTTCTTCAACAATTCGGTCAGGGGTTGACTTAGTTGAGCAAATCCATTGACATACTTACGATACCAGGATGCGAGACCCAAGAACTGGCGTAATTGCTTAACGGTGCGGGGGGCGGGTATCTGGGTTATGGCGTCGATTTTCTCTGGGTCTGGTAGGATTCCTCGGGACGTAACTAAGTGTCCTAGGTATTTCAATTGTGTTCGACAGAAACAACACTTGTCTGGCTGTAGCTGAAGTCCGTTCTCGCGGAGTCGTTGAAATACTTCGCGTAGGTTCTGTAAGTGTTCTTGGAAGGTCTTTCCCAGGACGATAATGTCATCTAAATATACAAACGCGCGTCCGACTAATTCGGGACCGATCACGGTATCGAGGAATCGCTGGAAGGTAGCGGGCGGAATGAAGTCCAAACGGAGAACTTTAAATTGGAACAATCCTCTTCCAGGTACTGTAAAGGCAGTAATTGGTCTACTTTCGTCCTCTAAGGGGACCTGCCAGTATCCTTGTTTTAGATCTAAGGTACTCACATAACCTGCTCCTCGTAGTTGATCCAATATTCCTTGAATATAGGGCAGCGGGTATGCGTCTTTTACGGTGACTTGGTTTACTTTACGATAGTCTACACAGAATCGGTATGAGCCTGTGGGTTTTTTGACTAATACGACGGGGGAGCTGCAAGGACTGCGAGACGGTTCAATTATATCTTCCTCGAGCATCCTGTCAACTTCTTGGTTAATTATCTCCTGCATGACTGGATTGCGGGGATAATATCGTTGTTTTACCGGGAGTGCCGTAGGTAATAGGGTGATCCGGTGTATAACGTCCTTGGCTTTTCCTTTCACGTTTAAGAATTTTCCTAATTCTTCTTCTATAAATTCGTTGAGCAAGGGCAGCTGGTCCTTTTCTAGTCCTTGGATTCCGTTCAATCCTCCTTGGACGTAGCTTTGCAACGGGATACGTATTCCTGAAATTTCTAATTGTTTCTGGTGAACATGGATAGCGGCCTGGAGATGTTCAAGTACGTCTAGTCCGATCACGATGTCGGTAGAACAACTGTGGTATGTAGTAACCGGGTAGCTGGAGCGTTTGTTTCTCTATGTCGGCGGGGAAAATGTACAAGCCGCGGGTTTCTGCTAGTGAACTGTCAGCTAGGCGTACGGTTGCTGTTTGTAGCGTGCTCGGATATACTTGGTTATTGATCAATAAGTTCTTTACTTTCTCTCCTATATACGTTCTCGACGCTCCGGTGTCGATTAATGCATTAACGGGTGTATTAAAGATTACAATCTTAAGAAATAATCTGTCGTCAGAGGGACGGTGGGACCATTCATCTGGTTTTCTCTGGTTAAATTGTGCCACGGTTTGTAGCCAAGCGTGCCATTCGGTCGAAGATATTCTCTTTCCAGGTCTGGAAGCCGGGGTGATTAAAGTTTCCTGGTTGTTCTTTACCGGCGAGAACAGTTTTCCGACTTCGGGCAGGGGCAGTCACGAGATAACACATCTGTCTTTCCACATCTAGAACAAAATGCTTTGAAGGGACCTCTACAATGCACCTTCAGGTGTCCAGGTTTTCCACATCGCCAACAGACGTCTTGTCTATTGTACGAGGTCGTCTCTGGTGCTGGTCTTCTTACGGTGACAACAGTAGTTTCAGGGGACCGGGCTGGTGGGGTATCGGTTACAGGAGTTACGCTATTGAAATGTACTTTCGGTCGGTTATAACTGGGAGACGGAGAATGCGTTGGTGGTGGTAGCATTTCAAATTGTGTAGCTAGTTCCAGGAGTCCGGTCAGGTCGGTAAAATCGTGCTGTCGTATGTAATATTTGTACTCTACCTTCAGATTATCGTAGATTCGCTGTAGTTGAGCTTCCGGGGACAGGTTTCCGTGACGTCGCGTTAGTGTCAAGATGGCTGTAACATATTCAGCAGCTTTTTCTCGTGGTCGTTGCAATCTGTTTCTTATCTCTTCTTCCAATTTAAATTGATGGCGTGGCGGTAAGAATTGTAATCTAAAACTTTTAAGAAAGTCTTGCCAGGTCGTCCAGGATCTTTGATTGTTTCGGTACCACAATAAGGTTGGTTCTTTTAATAGCTCCGGGAGTGCGAGTAAAAGATCGTTGTCGGTGACGTTGTAGCATGCTTGCAATTCTTCGATTCTTTCAAGGAACGAAATCGGGTCACTTATTCCATCGTATTTTACACCCCATTTGCGTATACGATCGCGTCTGGTTTCTGGGTGGCCGGTAATATTTTCTGTCGGTGGTGGCGGTATTTCGACGGCTGGTGTAACAATTGTGGATGTGTGTGCGGTGACTTGACCTTCTCCGGTGCGTATGTATTTCACTAAACGAGCTCTTAATGCCTCGACGTTTCCTCCAGTTTCCAGTTTATATTTACGGGCTTCTTCCGTTAACTCTTCTTTCTTCAGGTGGTAGATCCATCCTACCTTTGTGTCCGTTTCTTCTGTAATCCTCGGTATACTCATTCTGAAACAATTTGTTATTATTCCTGAAAAATGTATATATAAAATTAATTTAGTGTTGCCCGGCTTCTAGTGTTCCTCGGTTGTTTCTGTAACAGAAGTTATCTATTGTTCAATGTGTTTTTCGGAGCCGCACGTTCGGGTGCCAAATGTAAAGTTCGCCTTCTTCAGGTGATCTTTTAGCGCCAGCTGTATAATATCTCACGTTCGGGTGTCAAATGTAATGACTTCCTCGGTTGATCTGCAGTCAGGTGGTCCTCTGTAGTTTCTGTAACGTGACGTTAATAGAAGGGTTGGGGTTTTGATTGTTAGTTTTTGTCTTTTAACTGTTTTAATTTATACTGGTTAATTTTTAATATAAATAAATTAATAAATAATTTTACCTAAATACGTCCCTGTATAAAATACAGAAGCAGGTAGTCAGATAACGCGATATAAACACGTGCGCGATAAGATGGGTTCAATACTCGGCCTTTAAAATATAATCGATATTTTAAAGAGGTCGTTTAAAAGTGTAAAGCTTTATACCTGCTTTTCTTATGAGAATAAACTCAGTCCCATTTACATTCAATTTTGCCCTTTTAAATAAATGAAAGCTTTTCTTATAAGAATAGCGTTTATACGGTAGCTGCGGAATTTATATTTCTTTTTACGATATTAATTATCTTATACCGGGTTTTATTTAAACAAAATAAAAATTACAAGCTTTTGTTATGTTGGCCGTGTTTTAAAATATAAAACCTTCGTTTTCTATTTTAAAATAAAATCCTTTCTTTCGCGTTTAACAATCACGATATTGTTTATTTAAGACAGGAAACTATCAGGTAGTCTCGGGTTTACGGGTAACAAATGCTTGTGAAAGGTGCAACTTACGTTCTTACGATAGCGGTGGTGGTGGTTTCGTTTACTTTACGGGTGGTGGTTTTTAACTACTAACGGACACGTCTCGTGTTTACGGTTACGCTTCTATATTACTGGATTTACGGCGTTAACGAGGTGTTCTACTCAATCTTCCGACGAGGTTTCAATTACAGGTATCTGGCGGTCGATGGTACGTTTGTCGAGGTGTATTGCGTGGTGGTGTTTGTGTAAATTTGTGTAGGTTGATCTCCTTTTGTAGCAATCTGGGCAAACCACCCGTTATACTAACAGTAGGATTTCGTTCGGTCTAATGGAATGTCGGGCAACTACCCTTCAAACTCCACTGTAGGTGTGTATATGTAGATCTCCTTTTGTAGCAATCTGGGCAAACCACCCGTTATACTAACAGTAGGATTTCGTTCGGTCTAATGGAATGTCGGGCAACTACCCTTCAAACTCCACTGTGTAGGTGTGTATATGTCTGATACTAGAAGAAATACGTTTGGCAATAGAAGAGTATGTCGGGCTTACAACCCTGCATATCCCTATAACCAGGTATCTCAACTTACGTACTTTCAACGTTAGATTTCTGCAACTTCTAACCTTTTAACTTCGGTGATGCTATCAAGTCGCGGAATCGCGGTTTCTACTCGGACGACGGTTTCAGGCGGCTGGTTTACAACAGGTAGTAGTCGGCGCGAATGCGATTTATAGCACACGGTAAAGAAAAAGGAAAAAACTCTCTTCTAGCAGCGCGTGCCGCGTTTTTTATATATAATTCGCAAGGGTGGTTACTAAACTTTTTGGTGGGCTTCCGTAAGCCTGGATTGGTGGAAGATGCTCTGACGTATCAAAACTTGTAAACGTTTTGGGATTTTACGTCTGGAGGGAGGATGCATGATTAATTATTGTGCAATTATATGCAACGTTATGAAATCTGTTTAATTTTTACTAGAATTTCTACGAATCTTTATAATGTCTTGCACCTGTGCATTTAGCGCGTCACGTTATTTTACTAAATTCTGTGAATCGGTATTGGTATTTTACTTAGCAAATAATTAATCATGATAGGAAAATTTTATAAAGGACGGCGTCTTGTTAATAAACTTTGGGAACTAATTAAAAATAATAATAAATCGGGATGTCTGACGGCGTCCCTTTACAGTATCCTTCCTACTTTATCATTTATTTCGTGAGAAGCCTCTTCTCTTAGACGGGTTTCAGTTCTAATATTCTTGTCCAACTTTCCGATCTTGTCATCTGCCTCTTCCTTATTGTCGATAATCGTTCCCCATAACTTATCATTTTCTCGGTGCATATTATTGCTTAATTCTTCCTTCGTTTTCTCCATTTTATGCACTAACTTCTCCTTATCGTTCTCCCACTTATTCAGTTGTCTATCGATACTTTCTTGTAGCCGTCTCATATCCTCCTTCCTTTCTTCCTCTGCTTCTTTCCTATTTTCTTCAAGCTTGTTAAATTTACTATCAATATTTTCCTCGGCTTTTATTCTATTTTCTTCTGCTTCTTTCTTGTCTTGCTTTCTACTTTCTTCCGCTTTCATCAGCATGGCGATTATCATGTCCACGTCTAAGCTTTTGCTTTCTCTAACTGGACTTCCCCCTTCTTGTTGTGCTTCAACATTCTTTTCTACTTGTTCCATCTCTGTAACTAGATCCTGTTTTTTCTCTTTTACCTCAATATCTTTAGGTCCGTAAACTTTACCTGATCTAGTTACTCTACGATCTTGCATTCACTAGTTGTACTAACTAAATTTGCCCCTTTTTATAAAAATCCTAACACTAATAAACACAATAAACAATAACTAATAACAAATAACAAATAACAATGAACGAAAAAATGAAAAAAAAAACTAAATACCTATAAAAATATTTTTTTGTGCTTTTTATATCAAAATCTTCAAACTAAATCGTGCCCACACGTTGCGGCGACAATAAATTGAAATGATAAATTATTTATTATTATTAATATTATATGGGGATAGATCGAATAAGGGGAAAGAGATCAGTTGATTTTATTTGTTTTTAATTTAAGTTAAAATTTAAATGTTGTATGTAATAAATGTGATTGAAGTAATTAAATTAACTATTAATGTTATTATTGCACCGTTCTAGCTCAGGGATCTCAATTGGGGATAGAGTTCAGGGATTTAGTTGAAGATAAAATTTTTTTAATATAAGAAATATCCTATATGTAATTTAATTTAACGTATAAAATTTGCTCTGAATAGAATTTGCTTTCTAACGCATGCGTTAATGAACTTAAGTGAAAAATAATTAAAGCTGTCAAAACAATGTCAAATAAATAAGAAATTTTAATGTTTGGATCAAAATGAAAATTTAGAAAAAGAAAAGGAAATAATTAGCTTCACAGGTGTTTACACAAGTAAATAATTGAAATTCTTAATTAATAACATATAACAAATATAAATTGCAGGGAAATAACAATAACAGGGTTATAAAATTTTAAAACTCACGTATACAGTCCTTCCTGTCGATTGAATGATGTCTTCAAACTTCAGCTGGAGGCAGGCACTGTTCCCTCGGCTACAGTTGTTTGTAATATCCAACTGCTATCTCGGTTCTCGAAGACACCACCTTCCAAGCTTCAAGATGTTTTCTTTCCAAAAACGGCAACCTCCAAACACTTATTTACTATGGTAACTTTTTATTTAAAATGGTTTTAAATCTTTATGAGTGATATCGTTTAAAATGTATTATTAAGTATCCAAGATTTTTGTTAACACACTTTTATTTTAGTTACCGAAAATAATATTTATTTAAGAGGAATTGTCCGGATAAATAAAACAAACTTTGACCAAATAAAAAATGGAATTTAATTTGGTATATAAGAATTATTTTAAATTGGAAAACTCGAAAACAAATTTACACAAAATCGTGACATCAATTAATCGTACAGGATTATTTTATTTAACAACGACAGGTATCGGTGACCGAACTATTTAATTTTAACCGAAGATATAAAAACAAGTGCTCTCGAAATTATTCGTAACGTAAACTTTCTCGACGATAATAAATTAGGTTATGTAAACACAAATTTAGCAACACTGTTTTAACTCTTTTCACTTTTGAACAAATTCTAGAGAGTGTAATTCCTGAGCGCTTGCTTTTATAGGTTTCTGGTTGCTACAGAATTTCAATTTTTTACAGCCATATTGCAAAATTTACAATGGATGTGATTGGATAATCAAAATTATGAATTGTACATAAATGGAATTTTGGCCGTAACTTTCTTATACATGGTCGGAAATGAAAATTAAAAACGGAAATGAAAACTACATGAAATTTTGAATACAAGGACACCTAACAAGCAATAATTCCTAATATTAATAAACGAAACAACTTAATCTAATCAAAATAAGCTTTTAACTATTTACACTTACAAGCTACACTAAAATTACTTGCAAAAATGGAATTCTGAGGACAATTTACATAAGAAAACATATCTTTTATATTCGAAACATTTAATTTAATGAAAATTTTAAGCTTTTGTAAATTTGTCTAGAATTCACCTCAGATTTAGCATAAATTTTGCGGATAAAAACGCTGTATCCTTATAAAAACTTATTTATATTGAAAAGGAACATCTATAATTTGCTTTAAGAGCAAAAACTAAATCTAATAATGTGGAAAGAGTATAAAATTATGAAAAAAAACTAAAATTTACAACGTAACCATACTTAAATTTAAATATGAAATTAAATCATATTAAAAAATGTTTTTAACACATAAAATGTTATGTTTAAGGTTTGTACAACTTGTCTTTATTGTTCTCACTACTTATTTGCAATGCATAATGTTATTCAGTCTTGCATTGAAAAAGTCTCATCGTCTAACACTTTTTTAGGATTTTAACACTATAAAATGTACGGCACTATAAATGTTTGTATACCATAATGTTCTAAATGTTTTTCTTCTTGTGAATCATGTATTATAATTTTTGTCACTAATTCACTAACAAAAATGTGTGCGAAAATTGTCTATACTGTCCATATTATAACCCTTTTAGTAAATTCTTGTATTTCCTGCCTTTAAAAACTAAACATACACTATCCCTAACATAATCCTAACTATATAGTCCATGTTTAAACACCTGTGAAATGTCTACTTGCCAAATTACCTTTGAAAAATTGAATTTTATTGTAAAAATTGCACTACTAAAATGACTCTACGAAAGTGGTTATATTTAACATTCTTGACAATTTTGGTAGCAGCAAATTGCTTTTTATGATGAAACCAAACTTAGCAAATGATATTCAGATCAATTTATACCAAATAAATTTATTTTAAACCCATCGTGAACCAGATTTATGTAAAATTGTGTCTCGCACTTGTATCGAGCTAGAAATTACCCCTTTTTATGACCCAAATGTCATGTAAACTGTCCGATACTTCTATTACCTCTTTCTAAACATCTCAAAATATATATATATATATATATATATATATATATATATATATTATATATATATATATATATATATATATATATATATATATATATATATATATATATATATATATATAGGTGCGAAATGTACTCTGTTGAGCCCGATATGTTATCAGGTCGCTATGAATGTAGGGGTTGCGTGCACAACTCGCTTTTTTTTATACGAAGTATATACTCTATGTGAGTCCCGACAACGTTTCAGCCGTAAAAGCAATCTGTAGCAAGACATCAAAGACTACCTATGTAATATGACATACACGAAAATAGCTAACTACGTTGACATTAAATTTGAGAGCCTTCAACATTTGTAAAATTAAAATAATACTTCTTTGATCCTAACAGCAATTAAAGATCAAAGTGACACGTCGAATCGATTATTTTAATTTAGTAATGCTATCATCTTCAATATTTTAAAATCTTTATTATTACTTCTAACAATAAATTTATCCGTGATTGCACTATATTTGAAACAATACACTTACTGGATGGTTGTTCGTTATGTTATAAGTAATTTTCTAATAGTGCTATAAATAAATCGTTCTTATCTCTAAAGGTTAGTGCTTGTTATAAGTACAGAGTGTTTGCAATTAACACAAAAGTTCCATTCATTTTTTTAACTTAAACCCATTGTTCATTATAATAAATAAAATGTATTGTCATTACCGTACAGTTTTTAAATAGTATAACATTTAGTGGTTAAAATGAAAAAGTATTGAATGTTACATGTGCTATGCTACGTTTTTGTTATTTTGCGCTAATTAAGTATAAAATAATGGTAATTTAAAAATAAACCGGAACTTTTGTGATTGTTAATTTTTTCTACATAGTAAACAAGGACAAAAAGCTATATTAAATACGATTATTTAACCCTTCCGTATGCGGTGTTAATATAACTATATTTCATTTTTGGATTAATACTACTGAATAGAACAATAATATAAACTTTTTATCGTAATGGTAATTGTACAAAAAATGGACCAATATACATAACTGAATATTATTGCTTTTAATTATTTATTTGGGGTTTCGTAGAGTGCGATGATACTAGAAATTACCGGTGCTTGCCTTTACGATGAATTGACCTATTTCAACATTATAAATATTGTATACAAAGGCAATTATTTTATACATATATTGATATTCGATACCAAGAACCTTCATAGTTTTACAAAAAAACGTTGGTAAATCCGTTTGATTTAACTACAACACGTGTCTGACAGATGAAGATTTATGTACAGGCCATAGTATGCCTTGTTTCTCGGCAACATTTCTGGTGACCGCCGGGAAACTTATTAGCACATTTAAATATCACGGTGAGCGACAATTTCTCATGGATATGTGAAAAATTAAATCTCTTTTAGATTGACATTGCAAAAAAATGCAGGAAAAACAATACAATGAGGTAAATGCCCATACAGGCAACAGCTGCAGTCTATCGCAGTACAGAATTCTACAGAATAAATCTGATTTCATATTCAACATAATGTAAATATCAATAAATAAGGTTGTAAGGTAGTCTTTAAAGAAAAGTTAAGTGAAAGAAATTAACAATAAGAATTAAGAACGATTTTAGAAGAAAATCCTCACGTAAGTGTTCGTCAGATTGCGGTACAAGTGGATCTGAGCAAAAGTTCAATGCAAAGAATTACAAGCAAACATAAATATCACCCATATCATTTGTGCTTGCATCAAAGCCTACGACCACAAGATGTCGCAGATCGTGTCGAATTTTGTAATATTATTATGGGATAATAAAATTTGTAATTCATTGTGTTCTTTAATTCCATTTTAAAGTTTATAGTTATGCTGTTCTACGAGTAAATAAGTGTTAAGCGTTGCTCTTCTTTAGTCCAAAATGTTGTATTGTGTCACAAAAGCTATAGCTCCTCAGTTTTACTGCAGTCAGCATTAGTTCGTTTTTTATTTCGGTGAATTATGACATTGTATTAATTTATTTTATAGGCCCTATTGTTACAAATTCAAAAAAGTAACAAAATTTGACAATTTTCAACTCTTTCATTAATTAATTCAAAAACACTTAGCAATAGGTAGTACAAAGTGAGTATCCATTGAAAGCTCGTAAAAATGCTATTCAAATCTGTAATTAAATACAGGGTGTGTCCTTTTAAAAAAATTAGAAAAATAACATTGAACAAAATAGACCACCCTGTATATGTAGAGAAAAGAGTCTGCAATTTGAATATAGAAGTTAAAACTAGACACAGTGGAAAAATAAATCCCAAAATTTTACTGCGATATCTTTCAAGATAACGGAACAGGAGGAATATATAGTGTTGAAGATGCTCCTCGTTGTTGACAAAAATAATTTTTAATCAACAGTATAATAACCGTATAATCGTAATCTTCTACCTCCAAATCGTTGGGACGCCCTGTATATATATATATATATATATATATATATATATATATATATATATATATATATATATATATATATATATATATATACATGTTAAAGCCTTCTTCATGGTTTTGCTGGCATAAAGAGGTAGCTTCAATGTACTTCTACCCAACATTGTAACCACTTTTGCAGTAAAAACCGGAGAGAAACAATCAATTTGAGTTTTAAAACATCCTGAAAAATTTCTAATAGTGCAGCTATCACAAATGCTAAATTTCTTTTGCTTTTGCAATTTTGATTTAAACATTATCCACTGTATACTTACTTTGTACGAACTATAGATAATTTTATTGTTAGATCGAATATAATCGATAAGTTGTGTAATTTCTATTGCTCTTCAATTACAAAAAAAAGTCAAACGCAAAAGTATACATAATCATAGAACACATATAAACTTACGTAGAACCTATGTAGAGCTCATATTGAAATTTTGCTAATCACTTCTTTCTTCAAAATCTGAAACAATATACTAAATTAAACAAAAATTCGATTGAGATAAATCCATAAATTAAAAAGTAAACGTACCAATATTTTATATTGGTGTATCTTGTTTTTTACAAAGATACAGAACTTTTCATTTTCATAATTAATAAAAAAGTTATGACTCGTCTTACTGTAAACCATAAATCACAAGTACCTAATAACACGTTCGAACTCCTGCGAGAAGCACAGAAATATTAAGACTAAATCAAATTAACGGAGGTTTACATCAGGTTTACATACAGTTTGATTCAAATAAAGTTTTGTATGACGACGTAGGAGCAAAGTATCTTTTAGTTAATATTTTTATCGGCAGATGTCGACACATAAATTTCCATAAAATGTCAAATAAAGTTGAAAATTATTGAATGCTTTTTATATTTTAAACTACAAAAATTATCCATTGTATCCACTTATTTTAACAGTCAAAAATATTTTTTCTGCGACAGTGAATTTTTATCATTTAGGACATGGGTTTGATTATAATTACATACCATCATAATACATAACCTATACATTAATAAGTAAACAAATACTTTTTTTGTTTATTATAAATTAAATCATTTCAGGTGGAATGATTGATAAAAGTTGGAATTAGTTTTTTATTCTTAAGATTTATAACAACCTTTCTAGAAGCATAATTATTGCTTTGTGATGGCCCTAATTCTTGTAGATACTTTACGATAACGTAAATATCGATACATTTGTAATTATTTCATTCTTGTAGAAGAAAATGTGTACAGTGCAATGTAATTCGAAGTTCAACGACATTATAGATGTTTAATACTTTAATAGTTTAAATAGATTTGATATTGCTCCAAGGAAAATGAAAAGCAATTTACATACATCCGTACATGTATTCAGTCCACCTATTGTAGTTATCAATATGTTATGTAAAAGTTAGAATATTTATATTACATTGGAATTAAAACATTTAAATTAAAAAAAATTATTCACTATAAGTGTCACTCTTAGAAGTGGAATCGTTGACAGATATAATTAGTGGTTGCACAACCTCAAAATGTTTTTCAATTTCCCACCACTCTAACAAAGACACTTCGGCATGTTTAAGGCATTTCTGCCAATATGTCCCATCAATTCGTTGCAAGGATTCCATCCTTATTTCGTTTACGTGGTCGTCGTTAAATTTGGAATTATGTCTTTCTATATTTTTGTTGTAGTCTTCTTTATAGTTTGCCCACACCAGTTCAATTGGATTAAATTAACAGTGATATGGTGGTAACCGTAATACTCGGTGTCCACACTTTTGTGCTATTTCATCTGTTTCGTACACCTTTGGTATCGCATTATGTGCAACTAATTGCCAGGTCATAATTTCATAAGCTATGATGTGCTTTAATAGAAAATTACATATCTCTTAATTCTTAGATGAATTATTTGGAAATTTTTCGAAATGTTTGGATTGACAACTGTCAATTACAATTAAAGATGGCCCTTTTAAGTTTGAAATTAAATTATTTTCAAACCATTTTGTAAACAACTCCATGACAGTCTGCATTTTGTGACTTTGTAGCAAACAAAAGTGAAGAATCGGAAATAAATACATCTTCATTACCTGAGTGAACAACTATAAATCTAAAAACATGCAGTTATTTTATTAGGAATTATAATGTAATAACTAAATTACAACAAACCTTTTCCCTCACCCATTGACTTCTTCATCACGCTTTCCTTAGATTTATCATGTCAGATTCTTTTGTGCGATCCTCGATTGAAAATCCAACTATAACTTAACTTAACCTTCACGCTATTCCCTTGCGGGGTAGGCAAAACAATCCCTGCCTGTTATTTATTTTTTATTCACAATCTTTCTCCATGCGTTCCTATTTCCGCATACCTACCAAGCTTCTGCAAGGTTTATGCAATGTCTCTGACATGCCCTTTTATTTTTAAAACTCCTTATCCTTCTTTCTTTTATCATACATTCTACAGCATTCAGCCAAGTTTTACGCGGCCTACCAGACCTGGCCTCTTCTCTAACTTCACCCACATATATTTGCTTCTTTAATCTTGCGTTGTTCATTCTCTCTATGTGACCAAACCAATGTACTACTTTTATATCTATCCATCATCGTCTCTTCCTCGCCACACTCCGTCATTATGCATACATTCTTTATCTTGTCCCTTCTCGTATTAACACATGCGCTTCTCAGGAATCTCATACCCACGGCCTTTAGTTTTGTCTCACTTTCATACAGTAGTGATGGGACAAACACGCCATTATAGATTGCTCGTTTCGCAGCTAGGCTCATGATTTCGTTTCTCATTATCGTCCACATACTTCCAATCACTTTCCTTCCAGCAACGACCCTTCGCCCAATCTCGCCCTCCGTTGTACTATCTGCAGTAAACATTCTACCCAGATATACCAGCTCGTCCACTTGTCCCACAATTTCATCTTGCAGGGTAAATACTCTATTCTCCTTCCCTATTGCCCACCACAATCTTAGTTTTGTTAACGTTTACGTTAACATCCATGCTCCCACAGACTGTATCAAACTGCCTCAGAGCGGTTTGTAACTCATCCGCACAGTCACTTAATAAGACTGTGACATCTGCATACACCAGAAGTCGTACATTTACGTCACCAACCATTACACTATTTGTATCGGTACATGCTTGTCTAACGCATTTATCCATGTATACATTGAACAACCACGGTGACATCACACAGCCTTGTCGCACTCTTTGCTCAATATCAAAGCATTCACTCACACCTCCTCTCACCCTAACACATGCCCGCCTACCGTTGTATACTGCCCCATATCCCATTTATTAGGCCTTTATTTACGCCATATTCATTTAATATTTCCCACAGCTTCTTCCGATTCACTCTGTCGTAAGCTTTCTTCAGATCTACAAACGAACAGTACAGCTTCCTTTTTACCCTTAAACACTTTTCGATCACCTGCTGGAGAGCAACCATCTCATCGACTCATCATCTTCCTGGCATGAAGCCACCCTGCGCATCGCAAATCTTAATTTGTGTAGTTTCTCGTACTCTATCAATCAGAATTCTTCCAAATACTTTATCAGGCACGCTGAGCAAACTTATTCCTCTGTAGTTCTTGCAATCACTCTTGTTCCCCTTACCCCTATACAGTGGTACAATGATCGCGCTCTTCCCATTACTCGGCACTTTTCCACACAAGGCATACATTGTATAATTCACACAATCTTCGTATAAGATTTGCACCCCCATACTTTAGCATTTCATCAGTGATTTCATCTACGCTTGCTCACTTAACGCTTTTCAACCTTCCTGCCGTTTTCTCTGCCTCATTTACCCCAATATCCTCAGTTTCATCCACCATTCCTTCTAATTCTCCTTATTTAACCCTGCAGTCTTATGTTCCACACTACTGTACAGATTTTCGAAATATTCTTGCCAGCATTTCCTCACTTCACAATCGTCCCATACTATTTCGTTGCTCGTATTCGTCACTTCTGCAGCGTTCTGTTTTGGGCCACGTTTTGTATCTTTGACCCATTTCCAGAAGAGTTTTTTGTTTCCCTCAAAATCATTCTGCATTTTCCCTCCTTCCATAGCCATCACTTCCTCTTTACTTATTATCACTGCCTCCTTCGCTTCTTTGTTTCTTAATCTATACACCTTATACAATCGCGTTTTCGCAATCTTATTTTTGCAGCAATCATTGCCATGTACGCATCTTTTTCTTACATACTGCGTTTTTTACCGACTCATTCCACCAAGTACACTTTTTCTGTCTACCTACAGTCGCCCTTGAACGTATATGCACGGCACAATTGACAACACATTTTTTCAAGCTTATCCATGCCTATCAACGTCAGAGTCTTTTATTTGTTCGTTCCACACTGTTTGATTCACATTCAACTCTTTACTCACAGCATCTGCGAATTTCATTCTCGCACCATTATCCACTAGTTTGTCTACCCTAATTCTGGACGTTCGCACTACGTTTGCTTTCCTTCTCCAGAACCACTTTTGCCCGATCCACACTCCGATCCGCGCATTACCTTTGTGTCTTTCACCAAGTTTCTAAGCCGTTCATCATACACTATCAAGTCTATCATACTTTTAGATTCTCCTCTTGGCCATGTATACATATGCACATTTTTATGTTTAAACCACGTATTGGATACAAACAGGCTTCTCTCGACACAGATGTTCACCAGGCGTTCACCATTCTCATGGACTCTTTGGTCTCTGCACACCCACCCATCTGTTCATTTCTCCAACTATCATCACTCTTTCATTTGACTTACATACGTTCAACACGTTCTCTACATCATTCCAGAAGTTCTTACACTATTGGTCTCTTTCTCCATTCACCGGTGCATAGCATCCAGTATGAAAAATTCTTCGAAACTCCACTTTCATTCTAACCCATATTACCCGGGGAGATTCGTACTGTTTAACATATCTTTTCGCTGTTTCACTTACGATCACCCCAAATTCTTTTACGCCATGCACTTCAGCATCAACTCCTGACTATCGTGCTAGACTGCCATCCTCCATCTCCACAGCATTATTTCCTTTCCGCTTTGTCTCCGATACACACAGAATATCAAGGTGTCTTTCGTATAATACATTGGCAATTTCAAATTCTTCACCATGCATACCTCTAACATTCCACACACCTACTCGCCACTCATTCCTGGCACAGTAGTCAGCAACGGGGCCTGTCTGTTTCGACCTTGACCGCCCCTTGTAGCCAGGTTGTTCTGAGGTAATTGTATTGTTCTCTTGAGTATTGTTCTCTTGACTTTGATCTAATAATACAGGATTGTATAATGTTTCTTCTTTATTTTTATAATATTCTTTTAAGAATCGTACTCGATTGGCACCAATATGTGATTGTTTCAGTAAACCTCTCCTACCACCATCTACTTTAGATGAAAAGCCAATCGAATGCCGGTTACGGGTAACGAAGATAATAATTTTGCGGTTATGGAATATCTGGTAGAAAATCCACATACCAGTCAGCGGAGAATAAGTAAAGAATTTGAGATAAGTCACCGGAGCGTTGGAAGGATAATAAAGAAGAATAAGTTTTATCCATATCACATTCAATTACACCAAGAGCTTTTAGAAGTGGATTACGATCGAAGGCTTGTATTGTTTATGGGTTTTAGAAAAATTTGGTGATAATGAAAATTTTTTTGATTTTGTGCTTTTTTCGGACGAATCAACGTTCCACAATAACGGTTTAGTAAATAGTAATAACTTTCATTATTATAGTGACGAGAATCCTAATTTTTTTAGAACTCTCGATAGGCAACACAGATGGTCCGTAAATGTGTGGGGTGGTATAATGGGAACAAATGTAGTAGGTCCGGTTTTTTTTAATGGCAATTTGAACGGTTATATGTTTCTCGAATTTTTAAGAAGAAATTTGCCTGTTCTTTTGGAACGCATACCGCTTGATAGGCAGGAAATGTGGCTACAATTAGACGGAGCGCCGGCGCATTTTCATGCTAATGTTAGGGACGAATTGGACAGGCAATTTCCCAACAGGTGGATAGGGCGTGGCGGCCCACAAAATTGGCCGGAAAGATCCCCTGATTTAGCTAGTCCTGATTTTTTCTTGTGGGGATACATCCAAAATGTTGTCTACCATACACCACCAACCACACCCGACAACACGAAGGAGCGAATCAGAACAGCTTTTAATTCCATAACTCCAAGCATGTTGAGAAAATTAAAGGAGTCTTTCCTAGAGAGAGTTGGGTTATGTATTGAAAGGAACGAAAATCATTTGGAACATTGGTTGAAACGTTGAAGTTGCTCACTTATCAAGGCTGTGTTTGTTCAATAAAGCAATGTTTTTGTTATTTACCCAGTTATTAACGTCTTTCAGTCATTGCTAAGCTGTGTTTGTTCAATAAAACAATGTTTTTGCTATTTACCCAGTTATTAACGTCTTTCAGTCATTGTTACGGAAAGCCTAGTCAAACGGTTGAATTATCTCGAGCAGTAAAAGCTTTTCATCAAAACCTGCTCATAAAAAATCGAGTAAAAAATGACATAAAATTAATGATTAAAATAGAAAATCCTAAATTACAAAAAATCTGCAAGAGATAGGTATAGGGAACCCTAATACAGTTTTGTAGGGAATGAAAATTAGAATAAAAATATGGTGATAAATACGGGGTGTTCTATTTAAAATAAGGAAGTTAATTGGCTTTAATGTTGGTCAAAATAGGAACTGAGTTTTTATACACCCAGTATAAATTTGTGATAATAACTTCGGTGGATTTTAAAGTTTGATGCTTTCAGTAAACAATGAAAAACATTTGAAAAAAATCCTCGAGTACGTAAAACAGACAGTTCATTTGAAATTCGATCTACATTCTCACAAATAATGAAAGATCTCGGCAACAGGTGGAGTTGGGTATAGGGACCATAACAGTAAGTGACCTTTATTTAGTCCACAGAATCGAAATATGCCATCATATATAGGATTTTCCATTTAAATTTTCATAACTTTGATGCGTAAAATTTTTATGGACCACCCTGCATATTCGAAAATAATTTTAAAACGTGCTCCTAATGAACCTACACGATAATTAAAAAAAAAATTTCAAAAATATTTTACCATTTTTCGTATACAAACCGACAGGGTGTCCATAAAGGTGTGGTCAAAACTGCTAGGACGTATAGAGGAGCTCAAAATAACCCTAGTCTTCATTTGAATTTTTTTCGTATCTGTCTTCGTTATGTAGTTATCAGCCTTCAAAGTCAGAAGTTAAAAATTGAATTTCAAAGATAATTTTTAAACCGCTTCTTTCGTTACTATGAAATTTAGACATCCTAACTACCTCATAGAAAGGCATTTTTTGATACTTAACTGGTATTCATTGTACCTTTATTGTACAGGTAAAGTCAAAATTAAGTTTCGAACGGTTTCGAAAATACTATTTTATTTAAAGCGTAAATTCTAAATAAAAAAAAACAATTTACATGGATTCACTAAAATGCATTTTTCTCGAAAACGGTAAGAGATATCGATTTCGGACAAGAGTACCTTTTTTGTTGCTAAATGATAGGGAAATGAAACTACTATAGTAAAATTCCAAAATTGTCAATACTGTCAAAAATTGTGTTAACTTAGAATCTTAATTTTGGCTTTACCTGTACAATAAAGGTACAATGAATTCCAGTTAAGTGTCAAAAAATGCCTTTCATGAGGTACTTAGGGTGTCTAAATTTCATGGTAATGAAAGAAGCAACAGACAGGAAAAAAATTCTAATGAAGACTTTTTTTTCACTATTGCTAAATCGATCTGTTAGCTCATTTTACGACTTTGGCCAAGTTTCACCAAGCTCAGCTATAATGTCTGGATGAGAGAGAGAGAGAGTGTGTGTGTGTATGTGTGTGTATGTGTGTGTGTGTGTGTGTGTGTGTGTGTGCGTATGTGCGTGTGTGCGTGTGTGCGTGTGTGCGTGTGGGCGTGTGGGCGTGTGTGCGTGTGAGCGTGTGTGCGTGTGTGCGTGTGTGAGTGTGTGCATGCGTGCGTGCATAGGCGCGCGCGTGCATGCGTGCGTGCGTGTGTGTATCTATCTTAACTTCTAAACGAAAATATCTACGTACTTAAAATTGTTTTTTTTTTCATTTGGCTTGGAGCTGATTAGATTTTGCGAGAAATCCAGTTTCGAAGAGGGGGGTTTCTTAGGGCCAGTTTTTATCAAATATGTCTAAAACAGCTGCAGATGTCAAACATAAAAATACCTAGACATAGATCTTAAACATCGATTAAAGAGGTTCTATGTAAATTTTGATATGACTCGTAAATTAGCGGCGCTATGAACGTATGAAAGAGGTTGAATAGTTACCCTAAAAAATTATAATTAAAATTATTTCATTTCTTTTAATTTTTTAAGTTAGCATCTATTAACCTTTTTTATTTGTTATATTTTTAAAATTGTATGTATGGTCAGGTTAGACCCCAACGACTAACTACTTGTTTAGGTTATATATATATATATATATATATATATATATATATATATATATATATATATATATATATATAAACGAATATGTAAGTTTATTTCTGGGAAAGAATGGTTCAATTAACTACTGCAAAATCTTTATTTACGTTTCGCTGTTTGGATTTACAAATGTTTTAATACATTTCATATAATCCCAGGCTTTTCAATGTACAGCTTTAAATACGTCGTTGATAAACATATGAACAATTTTTATCGTTGTGTTTACTTTACATTAATTATTAATCAAACACGCTATAATTAGAGTTAATTCAATCGTTGTAAATATGCCGTTAATTTTTTGCTTTTTAGATACACCGTTTTTATAATATTTTTAACAAACAAAATATTTTAGAGTTGTTGAGTACACTCCCGTGAAGGTTTCTGGCGTAGAATTATTATTTTATATCGTCCCTCCAGGGAGGCTATCATACTACACGATTCATCCCAATATGAATAAGTTTCAATAAAAATGACACAATCTAAATTGAATGTTATCATAACGAGTTTCTTTGAATCCGCGACGAGTACGACTGGCCCTACATAAAAGTTTAGTATTCTTTGCTCTCGCGAAGCTCATTACTCAATAACCAAACTTTACCACTAACTAGATGCTTACCAACACGCAGCGTTTCTTTTAAACGAACGCTAATAAATTAACCCTCTAAATGTTTAATGAAGATAAGTTAACAGTTTGTCTAGTATTGAGTTATTTAAATGTATGTTGCTCTTTATATTTACTTCAAGAAAATACAAAGCAACTGCTTTACTTCACATTAACGGTCGCATCTGGACCCTATTCGTGCTCCCGGGACAGTCGGAACTGTGTAACTGACGTTATTGTGTGTAAGAGTGCCACTTCATTTGTTTTATTCTAACTAGGTAATATTCATTAATTAAGTATAGCTATGCTGTTACGTAGTTGTAATGTATGTAACCAGAAGCAAATTAATTAGCAATTTCTACATATCCTAGAAATGATTTTTTCTTCTTTGCGTGTATGTGTATGATACACGTACTAGCCGCATCGGTTACATGCTTTCGTGTAGATACTATTAACTGTTGGACACAGAAAACATCTTCCTCTTCGCGATAAATATTCTTTTTTGAAGATAGCATGTGCTTTATCAATGAGGTGACCTGCAAAATATAGAAGAGGTAAGCTCTAATATAGGTGTATTTCCCATACATAGGGAAAAAAGTAAAAAAAGCTCAAAAGAATATATCACTAGCTTTCTAAATATAACAAAAAAAATGCACTGAGGTCACCACCTGACCCCCCCCCCCTCCAATTCTACATGCGACTGCTAAAAATCAATGCTTTAAAATATTATAAGTATATATAAAATAGGTACAGATTTTGTAAGAGTGTTTGTTTCTGTTAACTTGGCGTCGAAAGTGTTATCAAATGCTTTCCACAAGAACCATGTAGAGAAAGTCCCACAAAACACATTTTCCAAAATTGCGTCCTACTACCTCTCCTGTATTAGAAAATTTTTGCCTCACGTTACAGAAACAAGTTACGAGGAGTTACATCTGGGATGTTTGGATAGATGACCCTTGAAATTTCCACGGATTTGACCAGCAGAATTGTTAAACAAAGGGCAAAGACATTTTTTTAATGTTTGAAATACTCTGGGTAAACATTAGGTAGAGTAATATATTTACTGTTGTTTGATTCTCTAAACTGACTGTGGTTACATAACCACTCGTAAAATATAAGCGACCATTCTTTTCCTTACATTCCGTACTCGTTTAGCCTTCGTTGTCATCTCTTCGTTCCCCCAATCGTCGATGGCGGTTTCAATTCTAGATTAAATTGGGATGGAACATGGAACATGCTCAGTAGCAATGTGAAAAATTTTATTTAATAAACAATTGTTACGTGATTAAACGGGGAGCTGGAAGAAAAAGGAAGAAGGATAGGTATCTCTGCTCATTCACAGCTAGTGAGCACACCGAACTAGCCCAAAAATGTCGGTTCGGGCGGGGTGAGAGAAGAAAGGATGTTAAAGATGCCGGCGCCAAGAACCGCTCCCCTATGTAGAGATAGGATTCACCGCTGCCCCGACTCTTGGACAGTGGTGCAGGATGGAATGAGCAAGGAGATTGTAGGAAAAGGGAAGTACAAGAGGAAATAGGAATAATAACACTGCTGTAGTGCCCCAAGCTTATATTTTTAAAATAAAAAAAAACTAAATAATGGAGGGTATGGATCCAATTAATCCACCATAAAAAAAATATATGTAAATAACCTAAATGTTCACAAAAAGAAATAGTAAATACCGTTCGCAAGTAAACTAATGGTGTTCGACACCTGCGAACCAGTAATTGTCTAATTAATCCTAGAAAAACAAAACTTACATAATTCCCCTTTTCAAGGGAAGGCCTTCCTTTGTATAAACTAAAAGAGAATATATTTTGACGCCTTTACAAAGCGTAAATTATTACCAAATAATTAAAAAAAAAACAAACAACTTGCGGTGGTTTACACAAAAGAAATAAATTTTTATAATGAGTACAAATTTTATAGCTCAGAAAGCATTTTATCTTTTAAAACAACAATGAATCCAATATCATGGGAATTTAATAAATGCATAAATTTCAAGAGAGAAAGAGAAAAAAAAAAGATTAATAATTAATGTCTACACCAATGCAATACAAACATATGGTTATATAACGGTAGCACACACAAAAATGGCAGCCAAAATAAGTACAGTTAAATGTTACTATTATAATTACAAAACAAAATGAGGGAAGTAAATAATGGTAAAAGAACAGGTAATGAAGGTCACGGGGTTGTGAAGTGAAAGATTAAGGATACAGCAATAAGGATATAGTGATAACAGGTATACAAATATAGGTTAAGATATTGTTATAGCAGTCTAATTGGTTTAATTATTTTTAGCAGGTGTACTTTATCATTACTTGTCGGAAGGTTTACACAATAATTATTCAGTTAAATCTCATGTGATAATAGAAAGGAATGATCTAACCTTTATATAAGCAGGTAGTAATTCTGTTCAGTCGAAGACGAATGTGTCACGATCCGGTTTGATTTTAGTTACGATTCAGAGTTAAACCAGAATGTAGATATATGGAGATATTAGTTGAAATTAAAGTAGAAGGTACTTCGTTGAAGCCAAAAGGAGAAAATTTGTTGAAGTTAAAAGTAGAAGGTACTTCGTTGAAGCTAAAAGGACCAGGTACTTCGTTGGAATTAAAGTAGAAGGTACTTCGTTGAAGTTAAAAGTACCAGTTAATTCGTTGAAGCTAAAAGGAGAAGGTAATTAACATTATGTAAGTAAATAATCTTTATTCGTTACCCCTTAGATGGAACGGGCCAAATGTGAGTCTATCGAAGTGGTTTCCTTTCTTTACGAAAGCATCGATAATTCGTGTTTTGATTAAAACGTCTTCAAACGCTAGGAAAGAAGTCAATTATTGCTAACAAATCAGAGAAATTCACTGGTAACTTACTCGATCTTGCCGAAGAAAATTTTTCTAAAACCGCATGTAAGCGAACAACAAAACTTGTAAATAATGATTAGAAAAAGAACCAATTGTTTTATTGCAAATTATGCTTCTTGAAAATATATCCGATTAGTTATATCGTATAATACTATCAAGCAATCTTCAAGAAGACATCAAAAATTTTCAGCTTGGCAAAATGGACGCCACAGGAAAGAAAGAAGACGTAATTTTTATGTTAAAATTGTATTATTGAAAATCTAATGTTGTCAATATGTTATCTATATCATTAAATACCCAAAAATTATAAATTGTGATTTCTTCACTAACGCCATCTAGAAAGGACTTCTAAAAGGTTGTAATACAGTTCACCTTAATTACCTATATTTTAGGATACGTCACTAGAGGGAGTAACAATGTAGATTTTAAATGAAATATGTAAATGTGAATTTATAACGTTTGAATAATCAAAGGTACGAAAATTTATATTAGGCTAATACTAAAATTACTTAGAAATATTATGTAGTTCAGGTTATAAACAGAAACAACGTAAGCATTTCTAGAAAGAAGGTTTGAGTAAATATGTACAACTTGTACAGAAATTTATAGAAAAGTACCAAAGTAACTTAAATATCCAAAACACAAATTATTTCGTTACACAATTTCGATAGCTTTCATTAATTTTTTGGCCAATTCCGCTCATGCGTTCGATCTGTGATTCATTCACGTGTCCAAAGTATAAGCCACCATCGCATTAAAGTAAATATAACATAAGTAATTGATAAACTTATTAGTATTACGAATTGCTTCAAATACGGTTGTAACAACACGTTATCTACTAATATTTTATTTACCTGTTTCCAATGTTATGGGAAAACCTGTATTCCCATTCCAAACTTCATAGAAATCTTTCACTCAAGAGTCTCACAAAATTTCTGTATATTGTCAAGTGTAGGTTAGAATTGAGATATTTAACTTAAATCACAAAGAAGAAGTCCAAAATTTGATTATGATGGATTTTTTGGCTAACGACGGAACGGGGAGTAAAAAAAACTATGGAAACAGACTTCGTTGAAAGCCTCGCGTCGCAAAATTTTACCTATGCGGGGTATGTTTCGGAAAATACGTCGATTATAGAACCTGCAGTTTTCAGCTTCAGAGCTCCTGCCCACACCTTCTTGCTAAATACATCGATAACCGTCAGTATATAATTATATCCGTCATTACATTACTTAGATTTCTCATCGCAAAAAAGATCCGCCTGCCATAACTCAAAAATGTTACTCGCAATGTACCTGTTTCGATTAAATTTTCTCACCACAGGTTCATGCATAGTGTACGCTTCTTGTTTCCGTAACCACGCTCTAATATCTTCCCTAGGGGCATGTTTATAATTCTAATCTCCCTTTTGACATAGGTATTTCTGCTAAGGCAGAACTTGTTTGTAAAACTGTCTTATGTGATAGTGTGACAACCCCTTATAGGTACTTACTTACTTAACCTTCACGCCATTCCCTTGCGGGGTAGGCTAAACAATCCCTGCCTCTTATTTATTTTTCATTCACAATCTTTCTCCATGCTTTCCTATCTCCGCATACCTCCCTAGCTTCCGCAAGATTCATACATAGTCTCTGACATGCCCTTTTGTTTTTAAAACTTCTTATCTTTCTTTCCTTTATCATAGATTCTACTACATTCAGCCAAGTTTTACGCGGCCTACCAGACCCGGCCTTTCCCCTAACCTCACCCACATATATTTGTTTTGTTAATCTTGCGTTGTTCATTCTCTCAATGTGACCAAACCAACGTAATGTACAACTTTTATATCTATCCATCATAGTCTTTTCCTCACCACACTCCCTCATTATGCATTCATTTTTTATCTTGTCCCGTCTCGTTTTACCACATGCGCTTCTCAGAAATCTCATACCCACGGCATTTATTTTTCTTTCGTGCTTTTTTTGACATACCCATGTCTCACTTCCATACAGTACTGACGGGACGAATACGCCATTACAGATTGCTCGTTTCGCAGCTAGACTCATGCTTTCATTTCTCATTATCGTCCACATACTTCCAATAACTTTCCTTCCAGCATTGACCCTTCGTCCAATCTCGCTCTCAATTGTACCATCTGCAGTAAACATTCTACCGAGATATACCAGCTCGTCCACTTGCTCCACCATTTCATCTTGCAGAGTAAATACTCTACTCTCCTTTCCACCTTCCCGATTGAACACCACAATCTTAGTTTTGTTCACGTTTACCTTTAGGTCCATGCTCTCACAGACTGTATCAAACTTCCTCCACTTAATAAGACTGTGTCATCTGCATACACCAGGAGTCGTACATTTACGTCACCAACCATTACACCATTTGTATCGTTACATGCTTGTCTAAGACATTTATCCATGTATATATTGAACAACCACGGTGACATCACACAGCCTTGTCGCACCCCTTGCTCAATATTAAAGTATTCACTCACACCTCCTCTCACCCTAACACATGCCCGACTACCGTTGTATACTGCCCTTATTCCATTTATTAGACCTTTATTTACGCCATATTCATTTAATATTTCCCACATCTTCTCTCTATTCACTCTGTCATATGCTTTCTCCAGATCTACAAACGCACAGTACAACTTCCTTTTTACCTTTAAACACTTTTCGATCACCTGCTGGAGAGCAACCATCTGATCGACACATCCTCTCCCTGGCATGAAGCCACCTTGCACATCCCACATCTTAGATTGTGTAGTTTCTCGTACTCTATCAATCAGTATTCTTCCAAAAACTTTACCAGGATGTTAAAGATGCCGGCGCCAAGAGCCGCTCCCCTATGTAGAGATAGGATTCACCGCTGCCCCGACTCTTGGACAGTGGTGCAGGATGGAATGAGCAAGGAGATTGTAGGAAAAGGGAAGTACAAGAGGAAATAGGAATAATAACACTGCTGTAGTGCCCCAAGCTTATTTTACGCTGAGCAAGCTTATTGCTCTGTAGTTCTTACAATCACTCTTGTTCCCCTTACCTTTATATAATGGTACAATGATCGCGCTCTTCCAATCACTCGGCACTTTTCCACACATAAGGCATACATTGAATAATTCACGCAATCTTCGTATAAGCTTTGCACCACCATACTTGAGCATTTCACCAGTGATTTCATCTACGCCTGCTCCCTTGCCGTTTTTCAACCTTCCTACCGTTTTCTCTACCTCATTTATTCCAATATCCTTCTCAGTTTCATTCATCATTTCTTCTATATTCTCCTTATTTAACCCTTCAGTCTTACTTTCCTCACTACTGTACAGCTTTCCGAAATATTCTTGCCAGCATTTCCTCACTTCACAATCGTCCCATACTATTTCGTTTCTATCATTCATCACTCCTGCAGCGTTCTGTTTTGGGCCACGTTTAGTATTTTTGACCCATTTCCAGAAGAGTTTTTTGTTTACCTCAAAATCATTCTGCATTTTCTCTCCTTCTACAGCCATCACTTCCTCTTTACTTATCCTCACTGCCTCCTTCGCTTCTTTGTTTCTTAATCTGTACACCTCATACAATCGTTTCTTCTCAGTCTCATTTTTTGCAGCAATCATTGCCATGTACGCATCTTTTTTCTTACTTACTGCCTTTTTTACCGACTCATTCCACCAAGCACATTTTTTCTGTGTACCTACAATCACTCTTCCACATATTCGCACGGCACAATTGACAACAGAGTTTTTCAAGCTTATCCATGCACTCTCAACGTCAGTGTCTTTTATTTGTTCGTTCCACACTGTTTCATTCACATTCAGCTCTTTATTCACAGCATCTACGTATTTCATTCTCGCACCACTATCCACTAGTTTGTCAACCCTAATTCTGGACGTTCGCACTACGTTTGCTTTCCTTCTCCACACCCACTTTTGCCCTAAACACACTCTCGATACCACCAAAAAGTGGTCCGATCCACACTCCGCTCCGCGCATTACTTTTGTGTCTTTCACCAGGTTTCTAAGCCGTTCATCATACACTATCAAGTCTATCATACTTTTAGATTCACCTCTTTGCCATGTATACATATGCACATTTTTATGTTTAAACCACGTATTGGATACAAACAGGCTTCTCTCCACACAGATGTTCAGCAGGTGTTCACCGTTCTCATTGGTTCTTTGGTCTCCGAACTTTCCTAGAACGCGTTCACTATGTTCTCTCTGTACACCCACCCATCCGTTCATATCCCCCAATATAATCACTCTTTCGTTTGGCTTACATACGTTCAACACGTTCTCTACCTCATTCCAGAAGTTCTCACGCTCCTGGTCTCTTTCTCCATTCACCGGTGCATAGCATGCAATAAGAAAAATTCTTCGAAACTCCACTTTCATTCTAACCCATATTACCCGGGGAGATACTAATTCGTACTGTTTAACACATCTTTTCGCTCTTTCACTTATGATCACCCCAACTCCTTTTGCACCATGCACTTCCGTCTCAACTCCTGACCATAGTGCCAGGCTGCCATCCTCCATCTCCACAGCATCCTTTCCTTTGCGCTTTGTCTCCGATACACACAGAATATCAAGGTGTCTTTCGTACATTACATTCGCAATTTCAAATTCTTTACCATGCATACCTCTAACATTCCACGTACCGACTCGCAATTCATTCCTTGCACAGTCGTCAGCAACGGGCCTGTCTGTTTCGACCTTGACCGCCCCTTGTAGCCAGGTCGATCCGAGGCAATTGTATTGTTTTCTTGAGTAATATCATAGCGAGCAGACCGGTTACTGGCCAAATCGTGCCCCGGACGATGTAGCATTCCCTACTAACGGTATCGTCCTACTACCGGACAGTTATGTCTACTGTCACGACATAAAAGCTAGATATAAATAATAGATCGTATACTTACTGTATGAATCTCAAAATATACATATACATTTTTTTTTTTTTTTTCTTTCTTACCTGCCCTTCGATCACATCACGCGTTTCTACCATACTGCTCTATACTCGATTCCTGGATTCCGCGCCCCTCACCGGACTTGCTGGTATTTATTAGCGACCAAATGATTCAATTATTATTTATTTATTTATTTTATTTTATTTTTTTTATTTATTTATTTATTTATTTATTTTTATTTTTTTTGTAGCTTTTCGAGTTATAGTTATTTCACTGTCATTTAATATTTATTTATCAAATCAGTTTTATTGTCGCGAGCCGTGTTACTTAAATAAATATTTTATTAGTTCTCTATGAATTCATCGTTATTGCAACAATGTATACCTGTTCGGGTCCACTCCTTAGAGAAAAGGTTTACCTTTGCTTTATACTTTTTTTTAAGTTATAGTTTTAACAATCACATGGGTTTAATAGAGCCGTCTTTTTCGTACATACTGTAGCGATCCTAAATGTTATTTCGCGCCTATTTCAACTAAAGAGCCTTTTACTGGTTAGATTATCATTATCTTCGTTTATTATTAATTCAAACCGCTGGGTATAAAACCTGTTCAAACGCTTACCCTTATTTGATTGATTTAGAAGTTGTCATTTAACATTTATTAACATGTATTTAACTGAAAGCACCGAAATAAAGCTACTTATTTAACTTACAAGTACAATAAGCTTTTATGTTTAAATTTTTATTACAAAACAAATTTACAATTTACCTGCTTTCTTGTTTTATTGTTTTGAAAGTAAATTGAAGGTATTGAATTCAATCGAAAAAGTAAACTTTTAGAGTAACTTCTTTAAATTTCTTATTTATTAAACGAATATTGCAAAGGAGGTGAAGATGTTAATTATTTAACTTGAAACTATGCAACTCTATTCCGTTTACTCGATTCATGTAATATGCAATTTACTATTTTAAATATTATTATTAAGATTTTCAATTTACAATTTCTGGTGACGCGCCTACCTGCTTTCCTTTGCCTTTACCTGGTTTCTTGTTTTATTATTTGAGAATAAAAGACGGTATTGTACTTCAATCGATAATGTGGACTTTTAGTAAAACTAAATTTTCCTTAAATAACTACATTTCTTATTTAAATGAATATTGCAAAGAAGTGAGGGATACTAATTATTTAAATTAAAACTATGAGGATCATTCAATTTAGTATGTTTAATTTGCTATTAAAACTGAATTGCTTTATTTATTGACTTAATTTCATTTACTGTGGGATTTAAATTTTATAGAAACTGAGTTTTCCCTAACGACTTGACCTTTCTTTCATTTAACTACTAAAATGCGTTTTATTTATTTGCGAAAACAAACCGTATTTCATTCGGAATTTCGATCAAAACTTATAGATAGTTATTGTTTATTTGTTTATTTATTTGCTTTTTTTTTGCTTTGGAATGGTGATTAGATCCAGTTAAAATTGTTATTTTATTAGTTTTCTATAATTGATTGTCATTGCAAAATGTTTACCTGTTGAGTTCACGACAAAGGGCGGTATTTTCGGTTTAAGATCTCTCTACAATTCTACGAGTTTTAACAACCACATCTGGTATAGATTTAAAGAGCCGTAATTCTTCGTAGAACACCCACAGCAATCCCAAACGTTATTTACGCGCCTTTTTTTTTTGTACACGTTACAAAAATTTACTGGTTAGATTCATGTCTTTATCCATTATTAATTAAAACCGCTGAGTCTAAAATATGTTCAAAAACTCACCCGTACCGTACAGTAACTCTATTCAATTAAAAATTATCATTTTAATCCGGACTTGCTACACTAAAGATAGAAGCTGGAGCCATCACAAACACGTCCTATCGCTTTGACGACCACTCTATATATGCCTTATACCTTATACCTTATAGGTAACAACTCGAAAATGAAAAAATAGTATTCTAATAAGAGGCCAGCATACTTAACTTGATTATAAAAGCTAAAGCTCGTTTTCATAGAGGTATTTCTGATATTAAAGACAGACAGACCTTGCATGTAAAATAATATAGAGGCGAAATCTATCTTAAAGAAAAAGACACAGACATTTCGTTGCATACATCAATGACCTTTACACCTTATCTCTCTCACGCTTATTGTAATTCCCCATCTACCTGCCCTTTCGCATTAACTATAGCCTTGTTACTGCGATTCATACCTATATGAAGGTATGCGTATTATTTTTAATATGTATATTTTATTTCATATTGCTCATAAAAATACGGTTAAGATTTTATTGTATTATTATTCTTATAGGATGACGTCATAAACCAACTCTGCAAGAGCGTAAACTGTTATTCTATAAACTCGATCCCACTTCATTGGTTTAGTTAGTTAATTCGACAAAGGTGTGAGTGTTACGTTATTTTCTTTTAATTAATTAATAACACTATGCTGGTAAATATTTACGGGTTTAAGCTTTGTAGTTGTTGATTCGCATATAACAAACCATTAAAAGATTTTATCTTTTTATTTCCGTTATACTAAATCAGTATTTTTGAACTGTAAGCTGATTTTCGCAAGCTATGATTTGATTTATTGAGATTGATTGATTTGGTCGATTAATTGATTGAGAATGATCTGATTGAGACTGATCTCAATTGATTGATCGATTTGATTTCAGCGAGTATGATTTGTTTGAGATTGATTTGCTTAATTGATTTCGATTAATTTGATTGATTTGTTTGAGAAAAAGCCGAGAGAGAGGAGAGAGAGAAACGGTGGAAACGAGAGTGAGAGAGAGACGTGCACGATCAACCTCTATTACAGAAAACATTCGCTAGTTTAAAAATATACCACTAGATGGCGCACAGATAAACCCTCATTAGTCCTAGAAATATAATACTAGGTGGTGCCACCTTTATTACAGAAAATATTCATTAGTCCATGCACAGCTAGGTGGAGATAAACAAATTCAAATTTCGCGCCAAGAGGACGACAGGATGACGCAGACCCTAACATAAGTTCCTATACCCGTCTTACAAGTTAGTATTAGAGCCCCCCGATTATAATAGTATCTCCAGCAAGGGGGGCAACGACTCGAGGGCGCAGACCCTAACACAAGTTCCTACACATGTCTTACAAGTTAGCAATAGGGCCCCCTTATTATAATACTATTTCCAGCCAAGGGGGTCACGACCAGAGGGCGCAGACCCTAACAAGTTCTTATACCTGTCTTACAAGTTAGCATTACGGTCCTCTTATTACAATACTATTTCCAGCCGAGAGGGCCACGACAAGAGGGCGCAGACCCTAACACAAATTTTTATACCTATCTTACAGGTTAGCATTAGGGCCCCCTTATTAGAATATCATTGACACTTAAGGAGGCCACGACAAGGGCCGAAGGCCCGAGAACAAGTTACTATACGAAGGCTGACCTCAAGGTACTTAATTACTAATTTATTTTAAAGTAATTTTTGCATGTATAATGCTGAAGGTTGACTTCAAGGTGAAATCGCTAGAAATAAATACATGTTAACTTAAAAAAAATTCCAAGACCACCACTTCTATAAGATATCAGTAATACAGCTTAACCATTTTCATTCATATTTAATTTTTAGATTTACCGTACGCTATCTGTACATGTCTTACAAGGCTAGGGTCACCTTATTAGAATACAAAAAATTCACAAGGCCAACTCCAACGCCGATCCCGCGACCAACTCCAAGGCTAGGCCTCAGGTCAGCCTCAAGGTCAAAATACGAATTTAAATCATTGAAAATTCCAAAGGTCAACTCCAAGGCCGAGCCCTGGGAAACCCTAAGGTCAAATGATGTCACAAAAAAACAAAATGGCGGCGCAAGTGTCCCACTTCTACTACGAATTCAGTTCAGAAAAGTGCTAAGGGAAAGGAAATGGGGTGAAATGAGGATTGTTGGGTTCCTTGAGACCTATAGCAAAAGCAATATCAGGGGGTGTGAAATAAGGGTTGAAATTCAACGCCCAGGTCAGACCTATTAGGTTTCTATTAGTTGAGAAGCACGGGTTTTTGCTAGTTTCATTAAATTTGTTAGATCTGTTTCTTTATTGGGAAATTTTTCCTTGTTAGTCTTCATCCGTTAGAGGATGTTCTGATATGTCATTTTCACGGCGGTTTAATAATATTTTATCTATTAAAAATCTAGCTAATCTTTACTGAAATAAAATTAGAATCTGTAGTTGGCAATCTCATATAAGTTTCCTAACTATTATAGCTGGGTTATATTTGCGTTTTCACATTTCATATATTTATTTGACATCTTAATTAATTTTTTGAAATTTTTTTATTGTGGGCGATAATTGAAATTGTTATTTTAATTTGTATGAAGCATTAATACAAATACCCGACTACATACGCAAAAGATGAGTATTTCAATGCCGAGTGATAATCGTGAGAGTTTGCATTTTGAATACCCACAAAACCCCATAGTACTGCAGATGACTTGTTACATTAGTGATGTTTCTAAATCCTCTGCTCCGCCGTTCCCGCCCAAACAGAGATTTTATTGACTTGGTTTACATTTCATTTTTTTAAATATGACCTCGCATACTTACGTGGCAGAACGATGCCGAATCAGAAAACATTTACTTCATTTCTTCTTTTACGTCTGTAATTCCGTTATAGCAGTTTAAATGTGACCATCATACTAAAGTAATTGGCTCCTCCATATTTACGAAGAAATGTGGTGGTCCGCGACGAAATCTAACCATGGTGGCTCCGAAACTACAAACACAATTTGAGGGAGAACGAGCGTCGGAAGTGCGTATCAATAAATGGAATACGGTGAGAACGGAGCATCAGGAGCGGGTACCGAAAGAGGGAAAGCGATCTTTATAATTTACAGGTCATACAATCCAGATTACATAAAAAATGGTAAAATAACTTATCTTAGTTACAAGATTTGATCTGTCCGGGTAGATTACCGCTGGCAACACCTTCGAGCGGGTTTTGATGTATTTCATGTGTTGGAAGGATTATCGGCCATAGATATTTATGAACGGTTATGAGTGTTGAATCAATCTGCACCATCATTTTCTCCTGTTACGAAGTGGATTATGGAATTTGAACGTGGCCGTATCTGCGTAGAATGCGACCATCCGTAGTGGGCGTCTTAAAACTACTTTAACTCCAGAAATAGCCCATAAAATACACAATATGGTTCTTGTTGTACGAATGGCGTTAGGACGAAAAGGTTCCAGAGCGAGCTAGAGCTTCACGTACGTCAACTGAACAGGCCCATCACATTTTAACACTAATTTGAAAACGAATATACTATGAGCACGAAAGGTGCGACGTTTGATATCTGTTGAGCTAAAACGCATTCGCATGCAAATATAACAGCGTCGTTTCAACCATTTCATTTAAAGCAAACATGCCTGGTCTATCAAAGTAAAAAGTGATTTACCATCTATATAATGTACCTCTTCACAAAATCTGTATTATAGTGGCTAAATTGGTCGAATTGAAATGTAACGTATTGCACCATCCGCCCTATTTGCGAGATTTTTTAATACAAAAAAAATGTATAGCTGGAAAGCATTTGAAAGTCCGGAAGAGGTTAATGCAGCAGTGAACACCTACTTTGAAGCGCTTCTAAAAGCATATTGTTACAGTAGAAAATGAAATTAGCACGGAAGGTAACAGATAATTAAAGTGCACCGGTCTAGCCCGGTGGGCCAGATGGTCGTGGGCGTGTTTCTAAATTTAAAATACTAAAGGTGGTTTGACGTATTTTCCAAAGTCATCAATAAGGGTGAGTCGCGGTCGCGAAAAAGTCGTGTAATGGGCGCCAGTCTGTTGTTAAAACAAAATCGGTAAGAATACATCTGAGCTCGCGTAAATAAATTAGCTTCAAATAGACAAGAGGTCTCGCTTACCTTTACGCTGGCACAAACACAAATCCAAAAATATTTACACGCCCTCAAATAATAACGAATCGTGCAAGGAAATTCGCTGTTGGGGTTTTTCATTACCTTAATTTTACGTTAGGTTACCCCCAACTCTTGTAAACAAAATACACAAAAAAAACAACGCTACATATTTCACAAAATTACTGATGTCGAAATCCAAACACTAATCATCTACAAAATTCTATCCTCATTTGAACTCAAAATGAAACGTCGTTGAAATCCTCTAATTTATCATGTTAAACAAAAAAAACTATTTAAAGCAAAAAAACTATAAAAAAACTACATGAAACTAAATGTGTCAAGTTTAGGAATTTGCCACCAGGTCACTTTCATATCAAGTCAATGAAATTCTAATCAGTAATATTCACTTTTACTAAAATCCCTTAGGTTAAAAACTCTAAAATAGCGATTTTCTTTGTTCGCTGTTCGGGAGGATATTACAAATAACGCTAGTAAATTCAATTAAGTATCCATCTATTAAACAAGCACAAGTCATAAAAAACAGAACAACGATACAAATGCTAAACTTAAAGCAGCACCAGTTTGTGGCCGGTTATCTTAAAGATGTAGGTTAGGGGAGAATATACAGCGCCTCTTTCTAAATCGGTCTAACTTGCAAATTCGCCCCCTAATCTTAGAATAAATTTCGAGGGTAATGTTACCTAAATACTGTCAAAAATCAAAAAATTTACGTAAACAATTGTACACTCAAAATTATCAATTCTATAGCGTGAAATTTTTATACACATAAATCTGAAGTACATTCAAATACCCTATCTTAAAATATTTAAAAAAAACGTAGATAGAAGTTGTTCGTCAAACTTAATTAAAATAATCTCAATGGACTAACATTTCAACAAAGACGACTACGTTTATCTGCATATCACTGCATAATTCGGCAAACATACTGTCAATTGTAAAATAAACACAAACACCATGAATAGATAAAGTTAGATTAACTTCTAGAAGTATTCTTTGGATCTTCTCCAAGTTACAGCGAAAACAATTTGGGCATGAACGGCTTCCTCGGCGAGTTTCTCTTCAGGCAAATTACTTGCTACCAATAAGCGGCAACCGCATGTACCAACTTCCAAATATCAAGTTCGTTAACGCTGCGTTCTTAATTGACTGAATACGAAGTTCTAAAGTTTATGTACACAAAAGCTTATACTCGCGATATTATTTTCACAATTAATGTAAGTATTTACAAATTTATGTACAAGGAGACCTTGGTCTGTTACGGTTGATTATTATTAAACGTGAAGAATGGTGTGCGTTCACAACAGTTTATACTCGATAATACCTCTCCGTAAAACTGCGTTAGTTACTTCACTAATAGGATGCACTTAACAAAAACACAACCCCTTTTATGAAACGTACGTAAACTACACCAATTGTCCGGAAAATCTCTCCCTGTAGAGGTGAACTACTATATACATATATATATATATATATATATATATATATATATATATATATATATATATATATATATATATATATATATATATATATATATATATCCACCCAGAAGGTGCTTTGGTTGTACACAACCTGCTCGGAACGTTCGGTTCTCCAGGTATTCGAAATCGCACAGTACGCGTAACAACTTACATCTTTAACACATGGCGGTCAGAGTTGGAGTCCCCGCTCCAATTAACTGCGCAAAAACGCCCTCTCCCCCCACTTAATAAAACTGCATTACATTTTTCAATCAACGCGCTTTCACACGGAAACTGCTAACATGGCAGTCCGTATCCAACCCGCGCTATCACTCTTTAAAGGCATGTGCCTGTAACGTTTATTTGAGTACAAACTGTAGTCCATATTACATCAACGGACTGAAATATTGTATCTTGACAGAAACACGGTATCAATCTGTAAGACGCATTACCCCAATGACGTAACCGGAAACATGATCCAAAGAAACAACTCAGAAGTTGATCTCATAATTCGCCAATTTAGATTTGATCTTTTCTAGGGTTTTACTTTTAAAACCCTATTATAAAAGAAAATTACAGGAAAACAATTTATACTTCAATTTCTATTTTCAATTAACTAATCCCTGCAACATTTAAATGCCACTTTCAAAAATCCATTTTAAATTCAACACGAACATTCTAATTCGAAAACCAGCTTAGGGAAATCAATCAATACAATACGTCAATTTTAATTCTAACTTTATGCCCACATAAAACCAATAAATTTCGGTAGCGTGAAAGCGAGAACTGAAGAAAAAAAGAAGAAAAAAAATTAAAAAAAATACATATATCCACAGGGCGTTCAAACGTACATGACAATTATAAGAAAGGAATAGAATTACTGTAAAAACGTTAGACAAAATGTATTGATAAAGGTCCTTCATTTTTATTCCGAGAAGTTATCAAATCATCCTCGTAATATTTTACTTTCCTCATTTGATTGTTTCAAATTGAAATGTTTAAATACCCACGAATTAAAATTATATCCACAGTTATTTAAATAGATGAATTTGTTTCAAGTTCTCACTTAACAGCAGTCATATTTGTATAGAGCGTAACATAATAATTTGAATGCTAGTATTTCCTGAAATTTATCCTTTCTGAGAAAGATGAGAAGTATACTAGACTTGACACTGACTGCTACAGATCTAAATTAATACGTTGAAGAAGCCTGTTCTCGAAGCAATTAGTTTCTCACTCAATTCATACTCCTCACAATTTCGTGTGTTAGATGTATTATTTAAAATACAGTATAAATAGTGGCAAATATAAATTAATAATTAGAGTTTCATATTTAAAATACTTAGCTTTTGGTTTTTTTAATGGTGTATATTTGTATTCATGTTATAAAAATCAAAACGTTTCTAAAACACTTATCTTCGTCAGTAGCAACACAATCTTTCAGAATTGTTTAAGATGTTCAAACAAATTTATGAAATTTGAAAAAGTGAAAGCGCAAACATAAGCCTGCTATTAATATAACAGTTTGATAAACGTAGAAAGCCAACTATGGAATACAATTTTAGTAGAAAATAACTAGATCATTAACAAATTAAATATTGTTAAACTGCCTTGAAGATGACAGAACATCCTCTAACGGTCGAAGGCTAACATTGCAAAATGTCACAAAATGTAACAAGATTTCATCAAGTCATGATGTAAGTGTCAAGTTGAGAAAAACTTTAAATTGAACAAAGTATAGACAAATAGAAACTTCATATGGATTAAAATAATCAAGTCAAGTTTCTCTTTGTGAATAATTTTATCCATTTCAAATTAAAGTGTTTCACAACTTTATACTTACACCATTACTTGATTAAATTTTATAAAATGTGTTCTTTCATTATGATATTTTTCACTGTTAGCCTTCGACCGTTACAGGATGTTCTGATTTGTCACCTTATAGGCAGTTAAACAATATTTAGTTTATTAATGATCTAGTTATCCTTTACTAAAATTGTGTTACTACTGACGACGATAACTGTAAGTGTTATTCAAACGCTTAGATTTGTACAACATAAATACAAATATATACCACTAAAAAAAAACAAAAAGCTACCGAAGTATTTTAAATATGTGTAATAATGGTGAAAGTTGACATTTTCAAATTAACGTTTCACTTTCTAGAGACGCAATCTTTACAATTAGAAAAACCTTTATAATTATTGTTCACTGAGCTGGTACAACTTATAATTCATACACAGTGAAGAATTTAAGCTTCAATTTGATGTGATTGAGGAACTAAAACATTTCTGTTCGTATCAATACTTTGCAATACAACTCACTTTACATCACATCCAACTTATTTTTTTTAAAGTACGTGTTTCCTAACAGAAATTCTCTTATCGATCCTTTTATGATAAACTTCATTAGTAATATTAAGTGATCTTACCCAACTAGAATAGAAAAATACGTGTTTCATTCCCTACCCAAGTAAGAGAGCGCGCTGCTCAAGCTATTCGGTTGTGCGGTAGAGTATCAACCTTGCAGATTCTCCATTCAAGTATGCTTTGAGGTAATGCTTTTTTTGCGCATCCGATAATATTTCATTGGATTAAATTGACTGCTCGAATAAGTAATTCATATTTTCATAACCAATGCAATTTTAACCTACTTTAATATAAATAAGGAAACTCTATATTACGTAAAAAATAAATCGTCAGTGTTTGAAAATTATTGACTTTTGCTAAATTTTTGCGTAATTCATGAACTTGTAATAATTTTCACATTGGAGTTATGCACTAGCGGGAATTTTTGTTGCACTTTATTCATGAATTAATATGAAACGAGTTCGTATTTCAATGTTGCACAATTCAACTCTGAACGCTGGATTATATTGTATAATCACAGTGTCGTCACTAACAGTATATACTTACACCTAAATTTCGATTCATGCGAGCGTGAGGACATGCATCCGTACGTGTGCGTAGCTGTCTGTCTGCAATCGCGCGTGGGCATGTGAGTAGTACACGGCCCTTGCGTCGCCATTTTGTTTTTTGTGACGTCACAAGCCCTGCCCCCGGGGACACTTTCCCACCACCTTTTGCATACGCTCACGTGCGGACGTATTTTTGACATGAAACTTATTATTATTAATATTTATTAGGGATACTTTGATTTTTATCAAAATATTTCAGACATAAAAACCTGGACATGGACCTTAAACGTATTATTATTATTATGTTCTATGCAATTTTGAAATGACTGCATTATTGATTTTTTATAGAAGAGGTCGACCTTGGTGTTTTAAGTTAATATGTATTATATGGTTATTAAAATTATTACAGAGGTAGCGTAAGACTAAAAATTAAATATGAATGAAAATGATTAAACCGTATTATTGATAGAAGCAGATGGACCTGGTGTTTTTGAAAGCTAGTGTTTATGTCTATCCAACATGAGATTTAAATATAATTCTCCCAGCGATAACTATTTTTACAATGTGGTTCTATTTTTCGTAACGCATTTATTATAAAAGAGACTGTATAATTGTTATTAAAATTATTACATTTCTTTAAGTTCCATTTTTAGGTTGCGACCTTCTCTATATACGAATTTTATTACAACACACTTATTTTACCTGGAGAAAAGGTCACCTTCAACATTATACACACAGGGTGGGGGAAAATGAGCGAAACACCTGATTTATGGCTTAATTATGATTTGTACGAAAATTTGACCCAAATAAAATTGTTTGTACTATTCGGCGCTATTTGTCATCTTCCAGTTCTCGCACGCGGGTATTGACCTAACCTAAATCGTGAGTTTATTAATCTAACCTAATATTGTACGAGTATCGATCTAACCTAACCTAAACCGTGCATTTATTAATCTAACCTAATATTGTTAGTGTATTGACCTAACCTAACCTAAAACATGGGGTGGGGGCTATGAATAGTGTACGCTTCTTGTTTCCATAACCACTCTCTAATATCTTCCCTAGGGGCATGTTTATAAATCTAAGCTCCATTTTTGGTGGAGATATTTCTGCTAAGACGGCTACGAAGGCTGTTCCGGCGACCCCCACTGGAAGCTTCCCCGAAGATAACCGATCGTATCCGAACATTGACGAGTGCGGCCGCGCACAAGGCCCAAGGCCGGCAACATTCTCGTTTCTCGCGCGTTCCGCTGTTTAAAGTGTAACCGTCATCGAGTGAGCTTTATTACAATGTATTCTCCTGTTTATAAGCCAACATCAGCGGACATTAGAGATTTTACTGACTTGTTAATAAACTATTACAACATAACCGTTTAAGATGATGATGGAGAGGATGAGACGAATGTATCTCAAATCCAAGATGATGGCGATGATTCACAGAAGAGGAAGAAGAGCGATGAAATAGAGGAGGACGAGTCTCAAACCATGATGATAGCGACGAATCGCAGTCAAAGAAGAAGAAGAAGACCGATAAAAAATGTGATTAAATAAACGATGTATTGTTTTATATAATATATTTTAAAACCTTAAGCTTTCCTTCAATTTTTATTAATAGACTTGTTTTCCTAATGGCGTTGGTACCTGCACTAACAATGCTGCAGTTAATGCGAAAGGACGGTTAGATGGTAATTAGAATAAGTGTGAAACTAACTTTCATTTGCACACTATAAGTTAAATCAGACTGCCATTTTTTGAATTTAGAGCGGATTTTGTATGAGTAAGTTAAATCAATTTGGTTTTTTTTGAATTCTTGTTGATTGGTTTCAGCAAAGTGTAAGTTAGTCCAATCAGTATGTTTGAACTGTAAGCTGGTTTTCGCCAGCTGTAAGTTATGACTTGATTGATTGAGATTGATTTGGTTGATTGATTGATAGAGATTGATTTGATTGTTTGATTTGATCGAACTTGATTTGTTTGGGATTGATCTGCTTAATTGATTTGATTAATTGATTTGTTTGTTTGAGTAGGAGACGAGGGAGAGACGAGCATGATCAACCTCGCACCTATTACAGAAAATATTCACTAGTCTTTACACCACTAGATGGCGCCATAAACAAATCCTAATTAATCCTAGAAATATACCGCTAGGCGGCGCCGGCTCTATTACAGAAAACATTCGATAGTTTAAAAATATACCACTAGATGGTGCCACAAACAAAACCCTAATTAGTCTTAGACATATAACACTAAGTGGCGTCACCTTTATTACAGAAAATATTCATTAGTCCATACACAACTATATGGCGACACAAGTCCAAATTTCGCAACAAGGAGGTAAAGACAGGAGGGCACACCCAAACACAAGTTCTATACTTGTCGTATAAGTTAGCATTAGGGCCCCTTATTAGAATACTATTTATCGTTAAGGGGCCGCGACAAGGGGCGCAGACCCTAAGTCAAGTTCCTATACCTGTCTTATTTGATTAATATTTAAAAATTCCAGGGTCGACCGTTTCTATAAAATAGCAATAATACATTCATTTCAAAACCTTATTAGCACATATATAAATATATATGTGCTAATATTAGTGGTTCGCTAAATTAGTAACAATAGAAAATATCTCAAGATAAAATAGAAAACGTACTACTGGCAAGACGTCGGGTAAAAATAAATTCAAGAAGATGATGAGTACGGTACAGCTTCTGAGAACGAGGAAGAAGGTTTGAAAGTGTGTGTAGTATTTCCAGGGTCGTGCTGAAAACAGTTAATTTAAGAATAATCTCATATCTGTGTAATAATAATAATAATAATAATAATAATAAAAGTAGCAAATAAAGATTGTATGTTATCCACTAAAGTATAATTACCACCCAGTGAGAATTATTATTATTATTATTATGTAGTAGTATCAGGGGTATTAGCTTTTTTACCTGTTAATAAGCTATTACAATATAACCGCTCAAGATGAAAACCATGAAGTTGGTAAGATAAATGTATCTCGAACTCCTGATACTAATAGTGATGTTCTATGAAGATCCAGATAAGCTAAATTACGTTACTCTTTATTCAGATTTGAAAATAAGGGAAGTGCAACCGCCCACCCCAAAAGTCTTGATTGCTGCAAATGTCTTCACACTAATATTTAACATAGGAAATTCATATAAATAATCAATTTTACGTAATTTAATCAGTGTGCTAAAAGTAATAAGATTTATTTTAAAACGTCATCCCTAAACACACACTTACTTATGGGTGATTTATAAAGAAGATCCCGATTAATCATTATTAATACTAAAACAAGACAATCGATTATTAAAATTCAGACTTTTACGTCATTACAGTGAGCTCACAATGAAATGTACAACAGTGTATAATACACATGTGTAGCCATTTAATGCCATTTATTTTCTGCTTAAACCTTGTGTATATAATTTTAACAGTCGACCTTTAATATTTACATTAATTAATAATTGATAACACTATTAAATGGAGCACGCAGTGAAAGGTAAAAACAACCTGTAATGCATGTGTGTATTAATCAACGTATTAATGGATTTATTTTCCGCTTAACCTTGTACATATAATTTTAACAGTCGACCTTCAGTATTTGCTTTAATTAATAATTGATAACAGTATTAAAAGGAACACGCAGTGAAACGTAAAAACAACATATAACGCATATGTGTATTAATTAACGTATTAATGGGTTTGTTTTCCGGCATTAAACCTTGTACATATAATTTTAACAGTCGACCTTCATATTTACTTTTAATTGATAGCACTATTAAAAGGAGTACACAATGAAACGTAAACAATCTATAATACATATGTGTGTAACCATTTAATGAATGTTATTTGTTTCTGCTTAAACCTTGTTTTAACATTCTCAAGGTGAAAATCATTTAAAGCATGTTTTGTAAAGTAAACTGGCAACTTAATTACTCATATGTATAATGTTGAAGGTGACTTTTTCTCGATGTAAAATAAGTATGTTGTAATAAAATTCGTATATAGACAAGGTCGCAACCTACAAATGGAACTTAAAAGAAATGTAATAATTTTAATAACAATTACAGTCTCTTTTATAATAAATGTGTTACCAAAAATAAAACCACATTGTAAAAATAGTTATCCCTGGCAGAATGATATTTAAACCTCATGTAGACATAAACACTAGCTTTCAAAAACACTCTGCTTCTATCAATAATACGGTTTAATCATTTTCATTCATATTTAATTCTTAGTCTTACGCTACGTGTTATAATTTTAATAACAATTATGCAATCTCTTTTATAATAAACGCATTACGAAAAATAAACCACATTGTAGAAACAAAAACATTGATCCCGGCAGAATGATATTTAAGTTTCATGTTAGGTAACATAAACACTAGCTTTCAAAAACACCAAGTACATCTGCTTCTGTCAATAATGATCGTTTTCATTCATATTTAATTTCTAGTCTTACGTTACCTGTAATAATTTTAATAACCATAAAACACATATTAACAAGGTTGACATCTTCTACATAGAATCAATAATGCAGTCATTTCAAAATTACATAGAACATAATCGATATGTTTAAGGTCTATGTCCAGGTTTTTATACTTTCGAAATATTTTGATAAAAATCAAAACTAGCCCTAATAAATATTAATAATAATAAACAGAATAGATTGAATCTTTTTTATCTACAGGTCAAAAATACGTCCCCACGTGAGCGTGTACAAAAAGTGGTGGGAAAGGTGTCCCAGGGGGCAGGGTTTGTAACGTCACAAATAGCAAAATGGCGGCGCAAGTGCCCGTGTACTACTCATGTGTGTCACCAATATCAAAAACTTTAAAGTTACAAGTGGATTCATATTTTATTGAGAACACTACCAAGATGTCATCAAAGTTATGAACAATTTGATTTGTTTTGTTTCCCTAATAAATCGAAATTTGTTCAGGACAGGCTATGCGGAATCTATTCATTCTTGTCTACTGATTCGCTTGGACTGTTCGTTTTCCATTTCTTCGTATTTATTTGATTCGAACTTATCTTGTAAGTCACCAATGTATTTCTTTCCTAAAGATTTGATATAATTGGTTCACATATCATAATATATTATAATCATGGTCACGTAGTCTCGCTTGACTATTTAATTATTGTAAAGAACCAGCGTCCTGTACTTATATGTTTTAGAATAAATTATGTGCGGACCATCCTGTATGTAAGATTTCATAAGTTTAAGCGATATTGCACAACAAATAATTTATTCATCACTGCTGACGTGTAGTTCTAAGAAACCGTAAGTTTCTGCACGTCAGAACGATTTTAACCAATCCCATAACGGCATCCCCCGCACGGTAGCCGCGAAACCGCCCACAGATGCACCTTTATAAACTCGCGACGCGCATAATAAAGAGGAAGATGAATCTCAGTAGATTCAAGTTAAGCCGATATCCAGCAGCCGCCACCGTACCGTTGACCGTTCCAGAAACCAGTAGCCGCAGCCGCTCCGTTTGCTTAGCGTAAGCACCGACCTGTTGTTCACCGACGAAGAGTCCTTCGCGATCGGGCAACCTAAATTTCAATTCTGTACTGCTATTGATAGACACGTAAGTTGTAAAGTTATACATTCTGACAATTTACACTCAAACACTACAGACCGTAAATAATTCCGGGCTGAGCTCCAGGAGTTATACTACACAAAGTATACCTAGAGTAGCACGCAGGGGTGGCCCCCGACGTAATACCAAATACACTAACACCTAGAGTCACGCAGGGTAGATCCCATCGTCACTCGCCACCACAAAGTATACCTAGAGGAACGCAGGGGTAGCCCCCGACGTATCTCGTCACCACTTGAGGGTGAAGGGTTGTTACAGGGCTGTAAAGACCTACGACCTTTCTCTTAGTATATACAGTAAAGACAGGCCGTCGCCTATGTCTTCTGGACATTACTAAAATCCCGCTCGAAACTCACACACTTCCTACACCCAGTACTTAATAACCGTATGCAGTGTCTGTGAATCGCAGAAGAGTACCTCCATAACCTGTTGTATAAATCAGTAGCATAAATTTGTCGTCCACCGAACCATCGTAAATACCTGGTGCACGAACGTTTGTAAATAAATTAGAGAGTACGTAGATTTTTCTATCTTTACGTAAACCTATTAGAGTAGTTTTTTAATATTAAGTATTTTTGTTCCCTAGATTAATTATAAATAATTAAACTCAGTACAGAGATCGGTAATTAAGTTAGTTAGATAAATAATCTAATTGCCAAAATTAAACCCGTAATAATTAAAGAAAGATCGTCCCAATACCTCGCGTTTGTATACGTGCATTTCGCGTGTATTACTTCCAGGAGTAGAACATCCTTGCTTCAGCGCTCCAGAGTTACTAACGTATAAACACGATATCGATTTTCTCAAACGAGTCGAGTTCATTGCGCTGGCGTCTCGACCACAACGGTATCAAGGCTGACGACCTCGCTACCGTACATACAGGACCGTAACCTACACTTTGCCTCTTAGGTAAGGAATAGATTAAAAATACTATCTTTTGTTCACAGAAGCGATTACGCACCCAGTGAAGCCCAGGACCTGGACTAGGGCGGTCGTACATATATATTATTAGTTACGTTTATTTTATTGTAAATATTGGTCTAATATACGTGTTAAAAATGCTTTACGAATTTTATTTAAGGTTACAGTGTTAAGCCCATCCAGTAATTACTACGAACCACACCCCGTTTATAAAATAGACCCGATTGAGCAAAGCCGAGGCAAGATAAAACCGCGCTGGGTTACCAAACCAGAAGGGCGCAATATAAGTAAAAGTATAGAACCCATAGCACTTAAAAATAATAGGGGGCATTATATAAAAGTTGCACCTAAACGTGGGGCCCGAAAAACACTGAACACCTTAAATAATTTTCCGTTTACAGATTCCAAAAGGACCGCAGAAGTACCAGTAATCACGTATTTTTGTTTTCCAGGGACACTAATCTGTCTGTTACAGGATGAGTATACCGAGGGACTCTGAAGATACCGACACCAGAGTGGGAGGGATTTACCATCTCAAGAAGGATGAATTAGCAACCGAAGCTAGGAAATATAAACTAGAGACAGGAGGAAATGTAGATGCACTTCGGGCCAGGATAATAAAATACTTACGCACCGGAGAAGGACAAGTAACCACACTGACACCAGAAATACTAACATTAGCCGCTCCGATACCGCCACCACCAGCTGGGGAACACCTAGACATTACCGGAACCAGACGCGCCGATATTTGCGATAGAATACGCAAATGGGGTGTGAAATACGACGGTATCAGCGATCCGATTTCTTTCTTGGAAAGAGTAGAGGAATTACAAACCTGCTACAACATCACCGACCGTGACCTGTTACTCGCCCTTCCGGAATTATTAAAGGAAAGCACCCTGTTATGGTACAGAAACCATCAACAATCCTGGATGACTTGGAAAGATTTCTTGGTCAGTTTTAAAATACAATTTTTACCACCGAGACATCAATTTCAACTAGAGGAGGAAATCCGAAATAGATTGCAAAAACCCCGAGAAAAGGCTACGGAATACGTGATTGCCGTCCTGACCCTAATGCGACGCCATGGAAACATGTCGAGAGAAGAACAACTACAACGTATGTATGACAACCTGAGGGTGGAATATAAATATTACATCCGCCAGAGAGATTTCAAAGACCTGACCGAACTTCTCGAGTTGGCCACCCAATTCGAAATGCTACCTCCGCGGACACACTCGCCGTCTCCCAGTCCAAACCGCCAGAAGGTATACTTTAGTGGTCTAACACCAGCTCCTGACACACCAGCACACCGTCCCCGTAAAATCAACACCACTAAAACCGTCCCAACACCTATCACCACCCCGTATGACCGCTCCTCCGTCTGCTGGAGATGTGGGAAAACCGGACACTTCAAAGAGAGGTGTAGAGAACCGTTTAAAGCTTTTTGCTCGAGATGCAGCAAAGAAGGTGTATTATCCCGCGACTGCCCCTGTCCGCGGTCGGAAAACTCCAGACGCCGGTAAAGGGACACCAGGAACTTTTTACTACCCCGGCTCTTACACCTGGAAACAAAACAACCGCCAGCGAGTGGACCACTTGGCTACAAACCGTAGCGCAGTTTACACGAAGGAAACCCGATAAAAGATTAGATCGTTCCTACGGTGATAGACTCTTCCTAGAGATTATGGTCTTTAACAAAACCATCAATGCTTTAATTGATACCGGAGCCTCCCGAACATATATAGGCGAGAAAGTAAAGAATTTACTAATTAACAACCGTATATATCCGAGCACGCTAAAAGCTGCAACGGTACGTCTTGCCGACAGTTCCATGACTGAAACCCGCGGCTTATACATTTTCCCCGCCAAGATAGGCAGGAAAACTCTCCAGTTACCGGGCTATTACATACCCCAACTGTCCACCGACATTGTGATTGGATTAGACGCGCTGGAACATCTTCAGGCCACTCTACACATACACCAGAAACAACTAGAAATCGCCGGAATACGTATCCCCTTGCAAAGTTCCGTACAAGGAGGCTTGAGTGGAATACATGGACCAGACGTAGACCAGCTGCCCGAGTTAAACGAATTCCTGGAAACCGAGATGAGGAAATTCACAAAGGTAACCGGAAAAGCCAAAGATGTTATACATAAGATCACGCTCGTGCCCGATGCTAAACCGATCAAACAGCGATACTATCCCCGCAATCCAGCAATGCAAGAACTTATCAATCAAGAGGTTGATAATATGCTCGCAGAGGACATAATAGAACCGTCCCACAGCCCGTGGAGTTCTCCCGTAGTGTTGGTTAAGAAACCAACTGGTTCATATCGATTCTGCGTCGACTTTCGAAAAGTTAACCAGGTCACCATCAAAGATGCATACCCGTTACCATATATTCAAGGCATCTTAGACCAGTTGCGAGAAGCAAGCTATATCAGTACCCTAGACCTGAAACAAGGATACTGGCAAATTCCTCTAGAAGATGGAAGTAAATCCATCACCGCTTTTACAGTGCCCGGCCGTGGACTATACCAATTCAAAGTTCTACCGTTTGGACTTCATTCCGCCCTGCTACATTCCAGAGATTCCTAGATTCTATTATTGGTCCAGAACTGATTGGACGCGCTTTTGTATATCTAGATGATATCATAGTCCTGGGAAAAACATTTCAAGAACACCTGCATAACCTACGGAAGTATTCAAGAGACTACGTGATAACGGACTTCAACTACAACCAGACAAATGCTACTTCTGTCAGACCCAACTCAAATACTTGGGACACGTCGTCACCGCAAAAGGAATTTTACCTGATCCAGAAAAATCGACGCAATTATCCAAATACCCGCTCCCCGTACCGTTAAGCAACTCCGTCAATTTTGGGACTGGCGTCGTGGTACCGCAAATATGTTAGCGGCTTTGCGAAACTAAGTCAACCGCTCACCGAACTCTTGAAAAGAACACCAGATATCAGTGGACCGACACCCAAAATCACGCCTTTGAAGCCATTAAACAAGCTTTGACCGCCCCCCCTGTATTAGCCTGTCCGGATTTTAATCAACCTTTTGTATTACAAACCGACGCAAGTACCACCGGAATTGGAGCTGTGCTAACACAAGGACAAGCACCGAATGAACGAGTGATAGCGTACATCAGCAGGGCACTGAACCCCGCGGAAAGGAATTACTCGACGATTGAACAAGAGTGTCTGGCCGTAGTATGGTCCATACAAAACTCAAAAGTTACCTAGAGGGTTATAAATTCACTGTGTTAACCGATCATAGGAGTCTCAAGTGGCTTCGCACGCTAGAGAAACCGACATCCCGTCTAGCCCGCTGGATAATGGAACTACAACAGTTCGACTTCCAGGTGGAGTACCGAAAGGGCACTGAACAATGTAGCCGACGCGCTGTCCCGCTTACACGAGGACTATAAAGTAAAAGCCGACCTGTCTCCATTAGAGGTGGAGGAAACCGAAGAGATAACCTGTCCGTGGTATCGAGGCTTGATACAGCAAGTCCGAGAACACCCTGATCAACACCCTCGATATAAAATAGAGGAAGGACAACTATTTAAATCATTCCCTGATCCGACACCCGAAAAAGAGATGGGAAGCCATCCTAGTTGGAAAATTTGTATACCGCTAGAAAAACGCCGAGATATCCTGGAAGAATGTCACGATGTCCCCACCGCAGGACACCTGGGAATTGCGAAAACACTATGCCGCATATACCGCAATTACTACTGGCCCACCATAAAATCCGACGTGATAAAATACGTAAAAACGTGTATAAGTTGTCAGACTTATAAAGGTACTACGCAAAAGCCGCAAGGAGAAATGTACTTTTCGCGACCTGGACATCCGTGGAATAATGTAAGTACAGACCTTATCGGACCGCTGCCGCGCTCCAAGAAAGGCTATAAATTCCTGTTAGTTTTTCAAGACCGGTTAACTAAGTGGGTCGAACTTAAACCGCTCCGTAACGCTACCAGTCCGCCGATTATCCAAGCGTTAAAAGAACAAGTAATATACCGCTTTGGAACTCCCCGACACCTGATCTCTGATAACGGCCCACAATATACCAGCAAACTATTCCGCACGTTCTTGAAGGAGCATGGAATCAACCTTCGTTCTACTCCACCATACTCCCCGCATGCCAACCCGGTGGAAAGAACCAATAAAGTGATCGGGACGATGATCGCACAATTTACGCGAAACAACCAGCGAGAGTGGGACGCTCACCTGCCTGAAATAGCATTCGCTATCAATACCGTACAGCATGGATCAACTGGTTTCTCCCCTGCCTTACTTAATCTCGGGAGGGAATTAGAACCACCTAGGGCATGGTCAACCCAGAAGCAAGCACCGACAACAGAAACCGCCGTAACCGCAGCTGATCAAGCGCAACACATGAAGTATTTAAAAGATCTACAAGAACTTGCTAGAGATTCATTAGCAAAGACCTTTGAAGTACAACGGTATCATTACAACCTGCGTCACCGAGCCTACCGCCCCCGCAAAGGATATCTCGTATATCGTAAAACACATTACCTGTCAAGCAAAGCGAAAGAATTTTCCGCGAAATTAGCGAAAAAATATGCCGGTCCTTACCTTGTGTATAAAATCAAATCGCCCGTAATTGTCGAGCTCCGAGAACCCGGTAGTAGGAAAAGCGCGGGAGAAGCACATGTAAAAGATTTGAGAAATGCGACTGACGTCACCGATCAGACTAGACCAACGACCAATGGTAACGTTGAAAATTTAACGGCTATTAAAACCCGCGTATTCGAAATCATATAAAAGAAAAGGATAAAACCAGAAGTGCTATCTTCCACAACATGGCACCCTTTAAACCCTGCATCCGCCGAAAGCTCCCGTTACGGATCTCGCCCTGGCAGCCACACCAATACCGCATACCCGGGACCGAAGGCTTGGAAGCAGCTTTCGTAACGCGTCGCAGTTCTCCGGACCGGGACCGATCTCCGTCGCCTGCTCCTCGTACACCGCCCCCAGGACCGTCCGGTATGGATACGGCCTACTATTGGTCGCCACCCCGGCTCCACCCCGACGGTAGACCGAAGACACCGGACACACCAGAACATTTGCGCCGGACAATTGAGGTCACCGGAGGAATAAAGGACCTGCATATACAGGAAAAACCCGAACCAGCCCGCCTTATGCCACCGCCCCCGGAAGGCCTTAACCGCCGCCAGCGACGCAATCGCCGCCGCGTCAGCGTCATCCTGTCTGATGGCGTGAGGGTGAAAATCAAGCGGACGGATCTTCCGCAAGAGGAGGAAAGGGTGGTATGTAAAGAACCAGCGTCCTGTACTTATATGTTTTAGAATAAATTATGTGCGGACCATCCTGTATGTAAGATTTCATAAGTTTACGCGATATTGCACAACAAATAATTTATTCATCACTGCTGACGTGTAGTTCTAAGAAACCGTAAGTTTCTGCACGTCAGAACGATTTTAACCAATCCCATAACGGCATCCCCCGCACGGTAGCCGCGAAACCGCCCACAGATGCACCTTTATAAACTCGCGACGCGCATAATAAAGAGGAAGATGAATCTCAGTAGATTCAAGTTAAGCCGATATCCAGCAGCCGCCACCGTACCGTTGACCGTTCCAGAAACCAGTAGCCGCAGCCGCTCCGTTTGCTTAGCGTAAGCACCGACCTGTTGTTCACCGACGAAGAGTCCTTCGCGATCGGGCAACCTAAATTTCAATTCTGTACTGCTATTGATAGACACGTAAGTTGTAAAGTTATACATTCTGACAATTTACACTCAAACACTACAGACCGTAAATAATTCCGGGCTGAGCTCCAGGAGTTATACTACACAAAGTATACCTAGAGTAGCACGCAGGGGTGGCCCCCGACGTAATACCAAATACACTAACACCTAGAGTCACGCAGGGTAGATCCCATCGTCACTCGCCACCACAAAGTACACCTAGAGGAACGCAGGGGTAGCCCCCGACGTATCTCGTCACCACTTGAGGGTGAAGGGTTGTTACAGGGCTGTAAAGACCTACGACCTTTCTCTTAGTATATACAGTAAAGACAGGCCGTCGCCTATGTCTTCTGGACATTACTAAAATCCCGCTCGAAACTCACACACTTCCTACACCCAGTACTTAATAACCGTATACAGAGTCTGTGAATCGCAGAAGAGTACTTCCATAACCTGTTGTATAAATCAGTAGCATAAATTTGTCGTCCACCGAACCATCGTAAATACCTGGTGCACGAACGTTTGTAAATAAATTAGAGAGTACGTAGATTTTTCTATCTTTACGTAAACCTATTAGAGTAGTTTTTTTAATATTAAGTATTTTTTCCCTAGATTAATTATAAATAATTAAACTCAGTACAGAGATCGGTAATTAAGTTAGTTAGATAAATAATCTAATTGCCAAAATTAAACCCGTAATAATTAAAGAAAGATCGTCCCAATCCCTCGCGTTTGTATACGTGCATTTCGCGTGTATTACTTCCAGGGGAGTAGAACATCCTTGCTTCAGCGCTCCAGAGTTACTAACGTATAAACACGATATCGATTTTCTCAAACGAGTCGAGTTCATTGCGCTGGCGTCTCGACCCACAACGGTATCAAGGCTGACGACCTCGCTACCGTACATACAGGACCGTAACCTACACTTTGCCTCTTAGGTAAGGAATAGATTAAAAATACTATCTTTTGTTCACAGAAGCGATTACGCACCCAGTGAAGCCCAGGACCTGGACTAGGGCGGTCGTACATATATATTATTAGTTACGTTTATTTTATTGTAAATATTGGTCTAATATACGTGTTAAAAATGCTTTACGAATTTTATTTAAGGTTACAGTGTTAAGCCCATCCAGTAATTACTACGAACCACACCCCGTTTATAAAATAGACCCGATTGAGCAAAGCCGAGGCAAGATAAAACCGCGCTGGGTTACCAAACCAGAAGGGCGCAATATAAGTAAAAGTATAGAACCCATAGCACTTAAAAATAATAGGGGGCATTATATTATGATTCTGCATAATCTCTGCCTTAAGATCCATCTACTTCTGTAGGCGATCTATAACATATCTTCCTTTTGATGCTTCAGAGTGATTAAAAATTTTCCTTCACCGGCTTTTGTTACGGATATTTGTTGTTTCCCAACATTAGATAAGCGTAAATTATTAAATATTTAATCAATAACTACTTTATTTTTTGGTTCTTTTATGTTTTTAGTGTAAATTTAGGTACTGTGGTGCAGTATTATTCAGTTGGCACAGCAATCTAGCTACTTGCATTTATTTATTCCAGCGTACTAAATTAACGCATTGATTTAATACGAAGCCATCAAAAATACCCAACACAGGCGCTCTTGTGAACCATGCAACCATTTGCCGCACCGCATACCTAGCACACCTTTAGTAAACAATAAACATAACCTCTAATAATTCTCCTCTTTCGTCTGCTTGTTGTTTTTTACAAGTATTTGCCATCTGTTCACTTTTTACAAAAAAACAGCCTTTTTCCAGACTACAATCTTTATGAAATAATTACAAGGTAGTTAAATTAATTTTAAACAACTAATTCATGTTTTATGATTTCAGACCGTAATATTGTGTGACATGCCTTTTTCTCTAGAAGAGAATAAATTTCATTTGCAATCCTATTTCCGTAATGGAATTAAAGACGACAATGGAGCTTGGGTATATTCAATTCGCTTATGTATAGAAGAATTTCGAGAGGCGTGTCCTGACAATGATGTCGATTACGACATTATACGCAGCCGTGTTGATCGTGTAATTGAGCGGTTTAAAAATACGGGAACGGTTGCTTCTGGAAAATCACCTGGTTACCCCACACTTGCTAATGAGGAGATAGTAGATTTTCGGGCTCGTCTTGAACAAAGTGCCCAAAAGTCACTGCAACAATTCAAAAGCGTATGGTATTGGTTCAATGCACATCTACGAGACGACAACTTGTTGGGCAAAAGTTATTTCTCCGATGAGGCATGGTTTCACTTAAGTGGCTACGGCAATTCTCAAAACTATAGAACTTGGAGTGGAGAAAACCCGCATGTCTATCAGGAAGCTCTGCTCCATCCTCTTAAAGTAGGATAGCGATGTCGAGGAGGCGAATTGTTGGACCAATATTCTTTAATGATACAGTTAATTCTGAACGTTATTGTGCTATGCTACAAGTTTTTATTGACCAACTTCACGATGACCAATTACAAGAGGGTTTCTTTCAGCATGACAGTTCAACTGTATATATAGCTGCAGAAACAAGATTTGTACAGCAGTACTTTGATGACCGAATAATTGGAAGAAACCTTCGGCCTCCAAGATCATCGGATTTAACGCCCTTAGATTATTTTTATTTGGTCATCTGAAAAATGTAATTTGAAGAAATCGTTTGCACACACTTGCAGAATTACGTGCAGCTATAGAAGCGGCTGTACACCACATAATGCAACAACAATTGAAACCATTTTTTGAAAGCATGAAAAGAGGAGTGGTTGCCTGCCTCGATAAAGGTGGTGGTCACTTTGAACACTCATTATAATATTAGACTGACAATTGTTACCTACTACACAATTTATAAAATAAACTTGATCACGTTTCAATTACCAAATTGTTTCTTTGTGTAATTTTGAATACATTTAGTAACATTTAAACAATAAAAGGCCTGTTAATTTTGTTTAATATTTGTAAACTTATGTTTATATTGTTTAGTAGAGGCGAACAATGGTGACTAACATCGTGTTTCATAAGAGCGGCTGTGCCAATGATTATTGACACCTTAGCACCTATCCCACAATATATACATAGTATATTAAAAAATATGATAAAATAATCAAAAATTTGAAACATTCAGTAAAACCATAACATTTCTCTATGTGGATCAGTATCAATATTTATTCCACTCACTAGGGTATGAATACAATTGCAACAGGCATCGACAATTTTGTAAAAAAATTAAAGAGATTCCCGAAAAAAAACCTCTAGAAAATAAAAAATCTCTTCATCAACTAGAAAAGAGCTAATGCTAGGAACACTATTGATCAAGTTAGCTTTCAAACAAAAAAAAAACTAAATCAAAGTCGGGTTCTCCGTTTGGGAACAATGATGACACAGACAGATTCACACGTTAAACATATAGCATCTCTCTGCTTGCGTCGGAGGTTGAAAAACTCTATTGGGACCATTTTTGTCTATGAAAATAACTCAGTAAGCTATACGCTCTCGAATATCACATTCGATGGAGCCGATTGAAACGAAATTTTGAGTCTATACTCCTGTTGTATCCTATACAGGGAGTTTCATATATGTTATTCAACATTTCGAATGTGCGTGGAAAGTATAGACCGAATAATTGATACATTCACCTTTCCACGCAAGGGAAAGTAGTTGAGATCTGCGTAAACATTCGAAACTGAACTGACACTAAAAATACCTTACGTCAAAATATAAGAACAAACTTTAGTGAAGGAGTTCATTTACCCTTATATCCCTACTTGGTTTACGCGTAATAAGTAGGTGTAAAGTGTTTTTCATTAATCAGTCCTTAATTCAACACTAACAAGAGGTCCTATTAAAGGTTGATTAAAGATACTGTTAGTAAGTTAGTAATATGATTCCACTACTATCCTGGAGTGTTTACCGATACGTCATCACATACAATCATAAGGTGTAATATGAAAAGGATACGTCCATATTATTTTCGTTACAATTAATTAAATTCTGATATCTGATTAGAAAATATACCCCGAGATGGCAGTATTTAAAGCTTCAGAACTCCAAAATACAATTACTTATTTATGGTGATTTATTTTGTAAAAATTAGAGAATGTTGATTATCGTAATGATTACGGTTGAAGAACAATATCCTTGAAATCTAAAAGATGTTTGGTACGTTATTTTTGCAGCCTGCAGGTTATGTAGGTTATAACGTATTGCTGCCCTATTACAAACAATGCAATTTTCAACAAAATGTAAATATTTAATAATTGCAGCGGAATTATAAAAACAGGAGAATGGTTGTGTTGCAAGTTGTTGATAAACAGTCATAGAATTGATAATTTGAAAATTCAATTTAGAGGTTAAACAATTTGCATGGAACAACTATCGAGCTGCACTGTTTACATCTCGCACGTTTCATAATCATAATTTCTTATTGTTGATACCAATTCAGTACTAAGACCGAACTAAATAATCTTCGTACGAAAATGACATTTAATCGAATATGTGTGAATTAACATCTTGAACAACATGTTACCACAAAATATATTGTACTTGCATACTTGAAATATATTACTAATAGAAATTATATTAAATATGAACTAACACACTTGTATTACTAATTATAGGTTGTAGAAACATGGTTGTCAAAGTATAAAACTTTTAATCGTAGTCACTATCTACATTCTAGCTTTCAGAATGGTTTCCGATGTTAATAATCAGTTTGTCAGCTGTGATGTCAACGTTTCTTCCCGTTTATACCATTGCTTTATTGTTTCTTCAGTATGCCGCACACAATTAGCCCATAATGATTTTAATTAAAAGAGCTTACTTGCCGACGATTAGAATTGATCACTTTAATGTATTGTTTAAGAAATTTAATTCGCATTTCGACGGAGTAACTTTTTCCAATAAAGCTCCGCGGTTGGAGTCGTTTTGGAATTTGAATCCTAGCGACTGGATTGTTCGATAAAGACTTCTGTCACTTATTAATATGTAACTGTTACGAATTTCTGCATTTAAACTTGCAACTGTGACATGTTTTTCTGTAAATAAATTAGTATGTCAAACATGTAAAAGATTGTGATATACTTTGTGCATACATACTTGTATAACGTATTCTTTACGCCCATTTTGGATGTTTCAGGTAGATCGTGAAATTTTGCTTTCTTGCGTGGTAGATTTTTACCCGGACTTGTAAAACAGGATTAGATGCAGCTCGAGTCTTGATATTTCTCCCCGTCTTCTCAAATATACCCAACGCACTTGCCACACGCTGTGATTTTGTAATTGTAATGAATTAAGATTAATGCCATACTTACTTCTTGGACAGGAAATACTGATATCAGGGGTCCCTATTTTCTTTAAAGTTGTCAGGGTATTTTGAACACCCTGTATACGTATTGGGTAATTTTGTTTGTAGTTTTATGCACTTAGTTAGATTCCGAATATACATTTTTTTTTTGTCAAGTTTAGTTTTATAGTAAATTTGTTTAACGTGTGTAACGACCTTCAGGGATGGTAGGTGTATGGTGAGCTTTAGATTCTTAGTTTGTGAATTATTTTTTTTTGTAATTTAGGTTGTTTTTCCTTATTATTTCCCGTTTATAGAAGTTTGATTAACGTTTATTTGTAAATAGTTGTATTAAGTGTAAATAATGTTCATTTCGTTTGATTTCCGTAAAATATAATAGAAAATTAAGTAATTTAAATAAATAGTGTAGATTTATCTGTGTATGATGTCATGTTAGCGACATAGAGACGCTTAAGTATAGTTGTTCAGTGTAATAGTGAATATGCTAGTTTTGAGTCATAGAGATTGCATGTGGGCCTTATTTTTCGTACTTTAAGGTAAACAAAGAGAGGCTGTACACGTTACTTTTGCTGACGTTTGAGATTTTGAAAACTACCGAGTCCTTACGGACGAAAACGAAATTTATGTATTGGGGTACTAAATCTTCCCCTTCCGTTTTTTTAATTGGTGGAATTAAATTAGATAAGATTTTTTATGAGTAGTGGGATTTAAAATTCAAAGATGGATTTTGTTAATAATTTTGAGGGATTCAAAAACTGATCGTGCTTTCGGGTAGTAGTACGGTGCCATTTATTGTTACGCTTTAAGGGGTGGTTTAGAACGTTGAAATTTTGGACCTTGTGGTGTTTAACGAACGTACGTTTTGTGTAATAAGGGTAGTTAAGCTACTTCTGAAGACGACCTGTAAAGGGATTTTATTAAAATTGTTCATCACCAGAGGATTATACCTAGTGCCGATTTCGGTTTTACGTAAAGTTACCTAGAGGACATCGTCGTGTTGTATAGTGCTTCAGTGACCTCTTTGGTTTATATCGCTTCGGCGGATATTAACATCATCGTTCTTGCAGTGCCACCTATTTATCGTACAAAGCGTGTTTAAAGATAAAGAAACTTTCGCAATATACCAAAATTAACGTTATTTTAAATCAAGTTATTAACATGTTGGATTATTAGTGGAAATAAAACTATTCCAAAGCTAAAAGTTATCAAGCAATTTTGAACGCTCACTTTATTATCATTTTAAAAAGAAGTTATTAATTTAAAAGTTTTTTTTAACTAAGTCAGTAACATATTTCGAGATTCATTCAAGGAATTGTTTGCGTATAAAAGAATAAACGTCACCATTTTCACTCATCATCTTGTCAGACCTGGGGAAACCCACATCCGAATAGCAGTAATTGAACACCTAGTTCATCCCCATCGTTGTAACACAGAAGTGGGGGTAAAGTTAACCATTAAGGTAGTATAATATAGTTTTTTTTTTGATTGAGTATTTTCAATAATTCTGGAACAATTTAATAGAACTTGTGGATATATATATTTTTTTTTGTGTATGTACCTTAAATTATTTTCTTTGTATACGAAAGTTTGAAAGCGGAGTTGTTTTGCCTATTGAATTAAGTTTTTTTTTGCTTTAGATTTAATTATTTTAAGTAATTATATTATTGACACTTCGCCTTCATACTCTTCTTTTGTTTTGTATTAAAGGGCAATTGACCCTGAGGTAGTGTGGTCATATTTTCCACGAAATAGTTAAGATAAGTGATTTAGACCGGCGGTACATCGATCGCTGGCCAGTCTTTCGTCGCCGATTAAGTATTTGTTGTTTTCTTATGCGCCTTATCGTATGTTGATATTTATACCATTTTTTATATATTATTGTTTTAATCTTATTATAGCTTTGTTAGTTTTCATAAATGTGTTTAATTCTGTAAACACCCTTCTTTTGTGTTACATAAGAGTTTTTTTTTGCAAATTGCAAGTTACCGGTAATTTAGTTTTTAACGTAACGAAGTTAGTTTTTTTGTTTTATTGAGTAATAGAGTTATTAATATTTACTATTTTATTTGATTTTTAGTTGAGTATTAATTCAGTTTAGAGTTCATTCTATAGCTTATTTTTTTGTTTTATTTGATTATTATTTAATGCCTAATTTATTACACTGAGGTGTATTAACGTAATTTTTATTGAGTGTTTATCACGCTTTTATTTGACAAGCGTGTTGTGTTTTTGAAGCCCTATTTCAGGTGGTTTGCTGAGTTGCTGTCCAGCACACCTGGGATTGATTGCGGATAGGTAAGCATATGTTTTTTGTATGTTTAGACACGCTATGTACTCGTAATTTTGGTACGACGACCCTTATTTTGACTACTAAACATTCTGGCGCCCAAACCGAACTGATTTTGTCTTCATCCCCTATTGTGACTTACGTACGATTTACTATTCTGGTTGTGCAAAATTTTTCAACATCTGACGTACACCCATACGCTGGCTAGTCGGGGCAAAAAGGCCAATTTTATCTGTAATCCCGTTCTACCACCCGTTTATACCGTTACAAAGTGTGCAATAAATGATGATTAACAGAATTAAATGTAGGAAATGAGGAAACAGTCAAAGGATACACAAACAAATGGAGGTTATGTAGTATTAGTCAAATGAGAATTAAATTCATATGAACATAAAACAAATTGATTTCGCGTTTAGAGGTTTACTCTTTCTAGTACATTTGCTTATTCAATGCCGTATGTCGATTTCGTCAAGAGCACTACGACTGTTCACCATCCTTATTTAATTCACTGTTTTATATGAGAAGACAGTGTACGCAAATTGGATAGTTAAATTCATAAATTCATAGCGTAGCGGTAAACACTCCTGGCGACGATAGTATGAGACTGTGAAATTTTTGACAATTTATAATTCATTGCAGTCTCTATTATTACACATGATTAAAATACTTATTATCTTTTGGGTTTTTAAATCGCGTGTTTAAAAAAATAGATTTCATAGTTTGCTTTATACGTTTATCAAACTGTTATATTAATAGTAGGATTATGTTTGATTTTCATATTTTTCAATATTACAAATTTGTTTTAACATCTCAAGTAATTCGCAAAGATGAGGATTATAAATGTAATTGTTATCGAAACGTTTAAATGATTTAAAAACCCAAGAGATAAGTATGTTAATCATATTTCTTGTTTAACGGATTTACTCTCATGACATTTATCACAGTGCTAAGGGTACTGTTATAAAAAATTTATATTTGCGATTAAAACAACTTTTACTGCATTAATTTTAGTTCTATTAAAGTAGGTAAGTGGCATGCAATAATGTTATGTCAGAAAACTTTATAAAACTCCCTGGTAGAAGGCTAAAGTAGAATTACTGTCTAGTCAAACTTCCATAAGAGTATATAAGAGTATATAAGAGTATATAAAAGTATATAAAAGTATATAAGAGTATATAAGAGTATATAAGAGTATATAAGAGTACATAAGAGTACATAAGAGTACATAAGAGTACATAAGAGTATATAAGAGTATATAAGAGCAGGTAAGAGTATATAAGAGTATATAAATGTACATAAGAGTACGTAACAGTACGTAAGAGTACATACGAGTTTATAAGAGTAGATAAGAGTATATAAGTGTAGATAAGAGTATATAAGAGTATATAAGAGTATATAAGAGTATATAAGAGTATATACGAGTATATAAAAGTATATAAGAGTATATAAGAATATATTGAGTATATATGAGTATATAAGAGTATAAAACAGTATATAAGAGTATATGAGTATATAAGAGTATATAAGTGTATATAAGAGTATATAAGAATATATAAGAGTATATATGAGTATATAAGAGTATATGAGTATATAACAGCATATAAGAGTATATAAGAGTATATAAGAGTATATAAGAGTATATAAGAGTATATAAGAGTATATAAGAGTATCTAAGAGTATGTAAGAGTATATAAGAGTAAGCAGGGCGTGCTCAAAACGTCAATCCAAGTTTTGGATCAAACGAGTGAACATGTAAAATGTATTGAAACTTATATAAAACTCAAGTTTTTACGATGGCGTGGTACACGACGGAGTCGCTACGGGACGTCGCCCCTCTGAAGCCCAACTGCCGTATCCGTCTAGATTCACCGCGGCACCCTACACGCATCATAGAAAAAATATAAAAAAGGAAAGAAGAAGTCACTCGCTTCGGATCGACCGAAACGACTTCATAGCACAGAAGAAGAGATCTAAAAAGACCCCGAAGATTCTCCCCCTTCGCCGTCACTGACCGATAACGTGGTCACGCCAAACATGGAGGTTATGAACGGCCCGGCAGCCGTAGACCAGCAGACACCAGGGTGAAGGTGCCGCCGATAATCCTACATGAAAAGAAGAACAAGGCCACTTCCTGCTGAGAACTTCTCACAGACAAAGGATCGGCTTATCGCAAGATTCATACAAGTGTGGTACTCCGTACGACACGTATCAGGCGCTGAGAAGACGTCTACTTGGCGTGCCTGTAGAGATCACCGAAACCGACGTGAACTAAAAACTACTCGAACGTTGTATTTATGTTCTTTTTGTTTCAGGACACAACAGCGAGGACTATCGACCCCCCTCGTGTTGGTCCAGTCGTGAACAGAGGAGGATAACAAGATGCGGGACGTGGAAAACGTCGTATTGACCAGTGTCAACGGTGTCAGGGTTTGTGCCGTAAGCAGCGCTGCTGCATGGCAGGATAAATATTTAGTATCGCTGTTTTCAATACATATAAGATGTCCCAACGTTCCGAAAAAGCTCCATAACTTGTTTACTATTAGAAATATTGATTTTTTTTATTATATCTGCGTTTCTACTGTACATTTTAAAAATATTGAAGTTTATATACAGGGTGTCTCAATATTAAAAAAATACCAAAGTTGTGTTTTTTTAAATGGAATCTACCCAGTTTAATTTTATTTTTGGATTCTATGCTAAATTATGAATCACTTTTATAGAAGTCATTTTTACTTATCAATTTTGATTTGTGGCGCTTTCTTGCCAGAAAATGCATACCTTCCAAATCCTTGTAGATAAGTCAAAGTAATTAACGTCGTTTAATTTCTAAATGTTTGCCAGATCCTTTAAGTGTTTACTGAACAACGTGTCAGTCACATGCGCCAACTGCGATTTTTTAAACATGACAAATAAAAAATATCAAAAACTCATTTTTTTCAAACGGCACCCCTTGTTTATTATTGTACTGATCAAAAACTTTTTTGACAAGCTTTCCATCAATATAAAGTTTGAACAGTCCCATGTAAAACTCCAGGTTGCTACCCTAAAATAACTAAATTGTGAGAAACTTTTCTACTTAAAACAATAAAAATCGAGTGGGTTTTTTTGAAAATGTTACAATCTGTCAATTTTTTCGTGAAGATTATAAGTTTCAAGGTGAATTTTACTCGTCAAGAACTTATTAATATGGTATACAGTCTTGGTGAAGCGGGTCGTAATATTTTATTGGCCAAAGAATCTACAATCAAAAATCGAGTAAATTTTGTGAAACCATTTGATTAGTAACGACTGAACAGAATATAACATAACTTTAGTGTTTTTTTAATATTGAAGCACCCTGTGTATGAACAGTTTTTGGCGCATTTCGATTTATGGCATTGGCTACCCTGGATTTGCAAGTTTTCCATACAGCTGTTAGCCCTAACCTATACGATTGTGCAAAAAATTGTCAATTCCTAAATGTCAGTTTACTATCAGTGTAACCAACACACAAAAAGTCAATCTGACAATAATGCAAATTAGCAAATTGCAATTTCTAAAATTGTTTCATAGCAATCAGAATTAGAAAAAATTGTATAAAACATGTTTCATAATGTGTATAGCCGTGCGGTGCTTTGGAACACTCGACGCTTCGCTTCTCGTGTTGCAATTGTCCGGTAATACAAACATTATGATACTTGTCTTTCAATATACTATAAAATATGTAGCAGAAACGCAGCTGTAATCTAAAAAAAGAAAAAGTCAATATCTCTAATAATAAACAAGTTATAGAGATTTTTCGGAACGTTGTATATATACTAAAATAATTCTAATAAACTTTGTTGAATTGTATTGCGCTCAAAAGGAAACTCGTCTGTATAAGTCGATGCAGTCAAGGTGTGATTGACAACCGTAGGTTATTGTTATTAGAGCATAATCACGTAGTCGTTTATTAATATAATACTATTAAATGTAAGTAAAACTAATAAATCTGTCCTTTAATAAACCCTATATAACCGCAAAATAATTATTCTTTGATAAACCCATACATTCCAAACCTTTATTCTAATGGAGGGACGCGTTTGTAGTTAGTTAATTGTAAGTCAGCCTAACGCGAAGTACACAGCAATAAAGTTCACATTTAAAACAATAAACAAACCAATTTTTTTATTATTATTAAAAGCACAAAGTCCAATAACCTGACAGTTATAATAATCATACGCAGGCGCCTCAATAAGATAAACTCTACAAAAAACACTATGATAGTATGAACACTTTCACGCTCTTTTTGTTCAGCTCATGCCAGAGTACTTCCACGTTCTTGTACTTAAAACGATTAGCGCCATTTTGGCCTGGCTATTTCGACAACATCATATTGTCCTGTACCGTTTATGTCGGACTAATAAATGGTTGGTTTAATCTTCTGCTTCTCCAGAGTAAGAGCAATTTAGTAGCGCTTTTCAATATCAAACTTAAAAAATGGCGCTGTTCATTTCGTTGTGACAGTCTTTTGATCGTTGTACTGCCAATTATCTTGTTAATTTAACCAAGGAATAACTACGGAGAATTTTTAATTCATTCACAAGCTATGAAGTTTAAATAATAATAGATAAAACCAGATTTTCCAATATGATAACGGAATAGAATTCATTGAAGTATCTCAAATACGTTGAAATAGTACATAAAACATGTTATAATAGTTTTTTTTCTTCAAGCGTATTAAAATATACAAAACATCATCATCATAGCTTTATTAATCCATTTTGTGGGGTGAATTAATTCCCTTTGTTCACTAATCACTACGCTTGCTGTTAAAATTATTGTTATTAGTCTTTAATTTGTAATACACTTATATTTTATGATTTTGCATGTGTCTTTGCCTTATTCACTACCTACTTCCATTTCTTCCTATTTTATACCTCCTTTCACTTTACTATTCAACTCGTCGTAGGTCCTCCACTACTTCGTCTAACCATATTCATTTTGGCCTATCTCTCGCTCGGCTTCCCTCACTTCTCACTACATGCTCTATCCATTCTATTCTTCTCGCTTTTATGTTCTTTACTATATCTTCTTCTCCCCGTTCTTTTACTATCTCATGGTTCATTCTCATCCTATATTGTCCTTCCTCTACTTGTACCGGTCCCATTATTGTTCTTCTTATTCTCCTTTCACGCCTTCTAATTCTCTCTGCATCTTTCATTGTAAAGAACATGGTATCTGCTCCGTACATCATCACTGGTCTTATTAACGTTTTGTATATTCTGATTTTTGTTTTTTTTTTTCATAAAAAGTTCTTAGTCCCGCTTGTACACCTAACGTCAATGAAAAAGCCCATCCCTCGAGGCGATCTAACGTAGACATGTTGGACACCCTTTAAATGTTGGCAATAACCAAGAACATATTGTAAGAGTCAGGTAAATTTTCCATTATATTACGAACACGTAGATATTCTCCTAAACAACCAGTTTGTTAATGAAATAATTCTTATGAAAATACGTAATGTCTGGTTCGAAACTGACTTGGAAATCTGTTATATAAAAAGAAGAATTATATTTTTTATATTTTTAATGAATTTGAATATTTGCGTATTTATAAAACCAAACAAATGATCTTATTTTTATTGCATTATAATGGAATTAGATAATAAATTTAAATGTAATTATGGTTTACTTTAAGGAATTTAAAACAGCTCCAAGTCAGTTGTTTTTCTCCACACACAGGAATTGATAATAGGAAAAACAATGCAATTCCAAATTATTTTGATTTCATTATTTCCCTGAGAACATAATTCACATGTCACATGGTACATTTTTGATTACTTTCATTGGTTAAAATACAAAAACAAAACATGTCGCCGGTCACATGATTTTAATCAATAAAATAGTTTACTGTGAAAGTGACAAATCGTTTAAAATTGTAGACTTTAAAAAAATATATTTTCTATTAACGTTCATTATATTCTCTTACCAAATATAACACGTGTTATGATTAATAATCGATGATATCACTTGTTAAAGCCTTTAGAAAATTGAACTCTTGCTTCACACTTGTTCAATTTTCATCGGTTCTAGTTCGAGCTATCATCGATGATAATCATAACACTAGTTAAAAATTATTATTAATTTTATTAAATACATAAATAAAAAGTTTACCTCGAGTAGGACTTGAACAACTTTAACGATTAAACTGTTCATACTACACTATTCAAAAAGTGTGTTAACATAACACGAACATGCAAGCTTAGTGAATAGATAAAATACCAAAACCTGATGCACGCACTTAAGTGAATAAAAAAAGGAATTTATAAATTATTAAACTGTAAACTTTAACGACCATGACACAATTAAAATACTTAATTAAAAATTATTAATTTTATTAAATACATAAATAAAAAGTTTGCCTCGAGTAGGATTTGAACCTACGACCTGTACTTTGCTAGAGTACCGCCCTAACCAACTGCGCTATCGAGATGTAAGCCCCAATCGATGTAAATTTTGTCTTTATGTATGTAGAACTGATGTAAATTCTAAATATAATGAGATTACAATTTCTTGAGAACGCAACATTTTTTCAAGACAAAATTGTGGATCAATCAAAAATTTGTAAATTTTCCTTGGTAACGATAATAACTACTAGATTCGACACTAAATTTCCAAATTCACATTTTTATTTATTATTTACAGTTTTCATGAAGGTGCTGGAAAAAATCATATGTATTACACTGGAGTAAAGTGTCTTTTCCTCCCTTCTGCAGACGGGAGGAAAACCACCACTTTCCTCCCTAGCAATACAAATAGCTATAACTCTATAGATCATTGATACGCACAAGTATCGCCAAAGATCGAATTAATATAAAAGTGGCAGTTTTTCAATCAAAAATGAAAACTATTTTTGAACTTACCAAATTCGTTTTCTTTTTCCAACGATAAAAACGGAAATTAAATTTAAAAAATCGATTTCTTTCTCTATTTATTTATTATTTATTGTGATTAGCATTACAACGGAGTTGCCGATTTAATTAAAAGTAAACACGAAACACACATAACGAAATAATACTATCTAATCATAGTTCAATAATTAATATAGAATATTTCATTTTCAATGCAAGCCCGCATTCTTCGACACATGCTGCCCGTTAAAATTTGGCAAAGGTTTCCAATATGAAAACTGTCCTACGAATATGTAACATTAAAGCATCAACAGTCCCTTCGCGAATGCAATTGTACTTATTATCATTCCAATTCCTTACCATATCGGCCCAAAGGTTCTCGATTGGATTTCAATCTGGAGATTTACTGGGACAATGCAGCAATTCTATATTGCCAGCATTATCTACGAATCAATCGATAACCCGTCGTGCAGTATGGAAACTGCAATTGTCTTGGACAAAAGTGATCGGTCCATCACGTTTTTCTTCCGGGTATAAGATATTAAATGAAGGTAAAAGCACATATTCCAATACTTCTATATATCTAATGGAGTTAAAACACTCGCGGAGATACTTGCACTAAAAATGAAATGTAATGCCTACTTATGGCAAATTGAATCCTAAAACTTTCATAAAAAAACAATTTTTTTTGTATTGTAATTTAATGAACCCTTTTCAATTTATTGGCTCTATATCGCACCCTGAGGGGGTTTGGACCTGCTTTATGCAACAAAACAATAGAAAATTTACCTGACCAGTTTTGCATTTAAAGGGATGTACAAAATTTATGTACATTTTTAAAACTACTTCGAGGATGGACTTTTTCAGTGACGCCGGGTGTACCTTCTCACTGATTTCCTCGTTCTCTCTTTGTTTCTTATTCCTTTCTATTGTTACGCCTAAGTATCTAAATTTGTTTATATTCGCTTCTGTCATATTTCATGTATTTTGTCTTATCCAGATTAATCTGTATGCTTGTGTTAAAAGTAAAACTATCTGTGTCACCTATTAATGTACTTACTTTAGCTCTAGTGTTTTCTAATGTTAGCTGTATTAATCGTATAAGTGTTTGTGGTATGTTATTTCTGTTCATTATTTGAAGGAGTTTTCGTCTGTTTGTGCAGTCAAGTGCCTGTTTATAATCTATAAATATTATGTGCGTCGTTAAATTATATTCCATGCTCTTTTCCAATATGTGCTTGAATATATGTATCGCATCTATTGTCGATTTTCCTCTCTTGAAGCCATATTGGTAGTCCACCATTATTTCGTTTGAGAAAATTGTTAGACTCTTTTGTATCATGGCTGCGATTATTTTATACAATATATTTAATAAAGTTATTCCTCCGTAGTTATTACATTTCTGCCTGTCTCCCTTTTTATAGACTGGTATTATCACTCCTTCCCTCCAGTCTTCCGGCATCTTATCTTCTCTCCAAATTCCTATTAATAGTTCATATATCCTCTCCCTTAGTTGTTATGCTTCGTTTTCAACATTTCTGCGCAGATTCGATCGCTCCCGCTGCCTTTCCATTTGTCTCTTTATAATTGCATCCATCTCCTCATATGCCGGTTTTGCTGTTTCTATTTCATTTTCCTCTATTATCCTTCTCTCTCCTTCCTTCCTTCCTTCCTTTCTCCCTACTGTCATTAGTTGCTTAATAACCTTTCGAAGTATGTTTTCCACACGTCGCTTATTTCATCCTTCTTTTCCTTTAATTCCCCATCTTTGTATTTTACTCCTCGATTTCTTATTCCCCTATTTTTCTGCTCTCTTATCTTCATATATAAATTCCTCATGTTATGTTTCGAGGTCTATTCTTCCATCTCATCCATTTTTTTATTTATCCACTCACTTTTCTTTCGTTTACATATCTTGTTTGTTATCTTTCTCTTTTCTATCGAATTTGGGAGATTCTCTTCACTTCCTGTCTTCAGCCATCTCTTCCTTTCTTCATTTTTTCTTTCTATTGCATCTTCGCATTCTTTACCATACCATTCTACCCTCCTTTCTCTCTCCTTGTCTCCGATCGTCCTTTTTGCTGCTTCATTAAGTGTGTTTTTTTGTTACATCCTATTTTCCTTCAATACCTCCTGCTGTCTTTTCCTTATTTAACCTTTGCCTTATTTCCTCTTCATATTTTTCCCTCTTTTGGTTCATTTCTAATTTTTTTACCGCCTCCGTTCATTCTTCCTTTTCTTTGCATGTTTGTTTCGAATCTCTGTTTCAATATCGCTAGCACCAAATAATGGTCTGTGTCGGCATTGACCTTAAATTTTTTTAATTAACTAATACATGATCTATTTGATTTCCTTCTTTACTATCTTTTCCAGGTATTTTCCATATTATTTTATGTATTTTTTTATGTCTGAATTTTGTGCTAGCTATTATCAGATTGTGGACTGCAGCTGTTTCGTACAATCTACTTCCGTTTTTATTTGTTTCGTCATGGACTGTTTCTTTGCCAGTTCTACTACTTATTGCCTCTTCGTTACCTATCATCACATCATGTTGGGGTATGTTTTCTATTATTTCTTCTAATTCATGGTATAGCTTATCTTTATCAGCTTCCTCCGCATCCTCTGTGGGTGCGTGCACGTTCAATAACGAAATATTCGCTGGTTTTGCACTAATTCGTAAATAAGCTATCTTTCCATTTACCGGTTTGAATGTTAGAATATTTTTCTTCATCTGCTTGCTATATAGAAACCTACTCCATTTCTGCCCTGCTTTTTTCGGCCGAGTACAGAAGACTAAACTTACTGTTTGTAATTTCTCCTTCTTCTTTCAATCTCGTCTCCTGCACTGCTACCATATCAATTTTGTATCTCTTCAGTTCCTTTCCTACTTCCATCATTTTTCCTTCTTTCAGTAGTGTGCATATGCTCCATGTTCCGATTTTAAGGATATCCTTCCTCTTCTGTTTTCCCTTCTCGTATGCGTTTTTTTGTTGCCTGCTTTGTCATCATTTTCCTTCCTCCTTTCTCTTCCGCTAGTTTTTTGTATATCTGCATGTTCTTGTTATTTTTATCATTTTATCCCTTATAATTTTATCTTCAATACCTGCAGGTGATCTCTGGTTTAGTGTTTTAGTAGTACAACAATGACAAATATTCTTGCCGTTTTGTAAACTTATTTTTTAGAATTACATTATCATATTTAATAAATTACAAATTCTGTTTAGAAGAAATTTTAGTTATTAAAAATAATGTGTCTTGAGATTTACCATTTGATACCGACGCTATTTTGGCAATGTGGATTGCAAATGCCCGGTGGGCCGAGACCAATAAACAACATGAGTGTTTAAATGGTTCACTACAGCTGCCCATATTACATTTTTTTTAATCGGAAGCGGTCGCATTTGATACATAAACAGAAAAGTGGTATACAATTTTCCTTTTACGTATTACAGTTGACATTTCTTGTTAAATTTGCCGAAATATAAAGATTTGTTACGTTTTTGCAATTTTATGTAAATGATTAGAATGTTATTCGTAACGGAAGTACTGTTACATTTCTTAAAGTTCTACAATATAGTGGCCACGTACAGCTTGCCATTTCTTTGAAAGTTAGATGATACATTTTGTGTATGGAGAAGAAGTAATACTCAAAATAACGCGTTTTTTCTTAAATGATATTTGTCTACCTTAAATTACGAATCGCTAAAACATGAATCACTTCACTGCCGATTTCAAAAAATAGTTATTTATGCAGCAAGGCATTAAAGTAATACATTCTATCACGAATGTGGAAATCATTCTCCGAGGCGAAAGCCGAGGCAAATAACCACGTGAGTGATAAAAATGACTTTAATGCGGAGGTCGATATTAAATTTTATCTGAAATCTTATCTATTAACACTAATAATTATAATTATTGATTGTTTTTAAATTTAAACGTATTGAATTGACAGTGACAATTAACAAATATATTTATTTAGCATAGATCAGATTATGATTATACATGTTTTTAATTTTCTTTTTTGAAATCGGAAAATCGCGAAATCGAAAAAAAAGTGAATCAATATGTTTAAACCATTACATTTGAACTAACAACAAATCAGTTGTAGATAACGAAGTTGATGCTGTGCGCTCGCATTGTCCCTGGAGGATACTCGTCGCGATTTCCTACTTCTTAGTTAAAGAGGGCTGTACATATCCCTCGGCTACGGTTATGCCCTCCCATCCGCCGCATTATTTCAAAGATAAGATATCCGAACTTGTGTCTGCTAAGAGGGAGGCAGAAGTTCTTCGAAAAACATGGTCTTTATACGTATGTTCATTTGGTATTCCCAAATAAGTGACAATTTGTTTTGAGATGTTACCAAATGTGTGACTACCGATTGGTTGAGTAGTGCATTTGCCTCAACAATAAAAAACAAATAGTAGTTTATGAGGAGTGTGTGACGTTCTCAAAGATCGATATTTTCTATAAATATCTATTGGGTTTAAATCTTCACAGTAAAAGTTCGACCTTTCCCGTCTTAAAATCGGGTATGTTAATTATTACGTTTTCTTTATCTTTTACATCATCTGTAGTCATTTTTTAAGATCGTTCATTCGACCGGCACCGGCGTCTCCAAAAATTATGCATGTCTAGAAAATAATTCAATAAAAACCTTGTTTACATCACCTCTAATAACTTTTATGGTTTGTATCTAGTGTCCTTTTTAATAAATGGTATCAATTTTGGAAATTTTGATATATCAATATTATGCCTCATCAGTATCGCAGATTTTAGCATCGAATATGTACTCCTAAGTGTTGACGATTTGTATCTTTCTCCTTTTTCTGAGAAATATGTAACACATTTTCAGTATACATTTTTACACTATGATTTTCGCACCATGACCGAAATGTTTAATATTGCTTTTTATATAGACAGGCAGACTTGTGGAGCAACAAATTTGCCACTGGATTAGATGCCGCTTCCTTTAAGTCTGGCGGCATACATATTATTTCATCTTCGTCGATAACTGACATTTTGTTTCCATCAGTTATTTACTAATTAAAAAAAAAATAGTGCAAATTTTGAATTTGAAAATGGTGACACCAAATCGTATTAGATATCCCTGAAACGAGTCAAAATAGAAAAATATGTAATTATTGACTAGCTTCAAATATAACGTCACGTGTCGGCTTTCGGTGTCATCTTTAAAAATAGAAGGTTATGTGTTAAAAGACTTTCGTGCTGTGGACAACATACACATGTTTATAATTATTAACACGTTATTATAACATCACCCCAGAAACTAATAAGTATGATATATTTATCAAAATATAAGGCACTTTTTGGCAACGAACAACTCTTTTTAGTTTTAATTGAGGATTTATGATATTTTTATTTAAAAAAACAACATACATTTTACTTACAGCTCAAACATTTTTAATGTATAATTTTTGCTGTTAAACTTTTCATACTACACTATTCAAAAAGTGTGTTAACATAACATGAACATGCACGTTTAGTGAATAGATAAAAGACCAAAACCTGATGCACGCACTTAAGTGAATAAAAAAAGGAATTTATAAATTATTAAACTGCAAACTTTAATGATCATGACACAATTAAAATACTTAATTAAAAATTATTAATTTTATTAAATAAATAAATAAAAAGTTTACCTCGAGTAGGATTTGAACCTACGACCTGTACTTTGCTAGAGTACCACGCTAATCAACTGCGCTATCGAGATTCAAGCCCCAATCGAAGTAAACTTTGTCTTTCTGCATAATTCGATGCATATAAGTAATTTAATTGTTATCTCATTATATTCATAATTTACATCAGTTCTACATACATACAGATATAGTTTACATCGATTCTAGCAAAGTACAGGTCGTAGGTTCAAATCCTACTCGAGGTAGGTTTTTATTTATGTATTTAATAAAATTATTAATAATTTTTAATTAAATATTTACCTTTGAACTTATTCGTTCATAACCAAACTTATAATAAATTAAAATACTTATTTTTTGGAATAAGAGGAGCTAAATCTTTAATTTAAATATAATTAAACTGCCTTGAAGGTGACAAATCAGAACGGACGAAGACTAGTAGTGGAAAATCCGTAATCCAAGACAAAATTTTACAAAATTTAATCAAGTTATGGTGTATAATCTATTTTCTTTTATTTGTCCCCTAGATTTGGGAGTTATTTTTATAAAGTTGGTATAAGATTTTTCACTAACGTCAAATTTGATTAATTTTTTTTCACATGATTGATATATGTTGCCTTTTTTAAGTATTAAAAATGAGGATTTTTAAATATACGTTTCCATAGCAACGTACAGAGTAGTTTGCGATTGATCAATATTGTCACTTTAAAAATTTAAAAATGCCTAAAAAATTAGATAACAATATAATTGGTATCAAAAAAACCTTTCACAGTTTGATAAATAATAAAGTTCCTCGTGCAAAAAGCTTTAATTTAAGCGGGAAAAACATTTAATGTAAGTTATTTAAGTTTATATGAAACAGTTTAATGTATTAGTTTAATATTTTTTTAGGTTTCTGTAAAAAGTATCAATAAAATTGTAAACGGACGTGACGAACAGACAAATTTTGCCAAATTAGGTCGACCGACAACTACTAGTGACGATATATTAGAAAAACATGTTTTTCGTAAGGATTTACAGCGATTCATTTGGTAATACAATTCAAAATCTGAACATTTTACAATCGACAAACTTTTGCCCGACAGTCGCGAACATTTGGATTTTAAGGGTAGTAGATCAAGTTTATTCAAAATTATAAAATCCATGTGGTACAAGTACAAAATGTTTAATGGAGGTAAATAATTATTCATAAATTCAAGTGAGAATGTGATATTCGTGTTTTTGGACGAAACGTGGATTTACCAAAATGGGAGTAATATTCATCGTTGGGTGCATGATACTGATTTAAAAAGTAATCCTCCCACAATTAAGTCTGAAGGCAAACGTTTTACAATATTACAAGAAGGTTGTAAGTTTGGCTGCTTAGATGGGTGCGACTACTTACTGGACTCACAAAATAATGACCGTGACTATAACAAGACAATGACTGCAGAACTTTCTCCAAAATTCGGTGATAAATCAGTTAATTCTTGCTTTGGACAGGCTGCAATCAAAATGTGTGGTGGTAATGGACAATGCACCGTATCAGTCGGTGCAGTTCAACAAACCAGTCTATTCTAGCAAGAAATCTCAAATGCAGGATTTTTTATTAATCACAATGTGAAAATTAACGACAATTTAACCAAAAAACAATTGTGGGAGTTGGTTAAACCATTTCGAGAACATCATACTAAACGGTTTGTAATTGACAACATTTTAAAAAAGCATTGTCATGAAGTCCTTCGTTTACCCCCATACCATTGTCATTACAATCCAATTGAGTTGTCATGGGGTTATTGCAAGACCTTCGGTAATAAGCACATAAATTCGCAACCTAAATCAAAACATAGGGTTGCAAATTTATGGCGGCTTGCTCTTTGAAAATGCACGTCCGACAAGTGGCAAGGCTATGTAAATCATTGCAAAAAAATAATTTTGGAAGACTGGACAAAACTAATGGGGTCAATTTCTTTTGAAAATACTCCACCATTCATTATTTCTCTCGAAGAATCATATTCAGATTCAGAACTTTCTTCTGAAAACGATGAACCTAATTCAGATGTAGAAATAATGGAGATGGAATAAGGACTCAGAATCTCTTGAAATAATCTCAACTTACGATACAATTGGCAGTTATGAAATATTTTTAAATCAGTGTGGTTCCTTTATTTATTTGTGTTTAGTTTTTAATATTGTTGAAAATAAATGTTTTTTAGTTGTATCAAATTATTTTATGAAATTTAATAAAAATCTTTTATTTCAATTGAAAGACATCCCAGAATAAATTTATGGGTACGTTATAATACGGCGGAACCCTACTTCTTCACTAAAAACTCAATAGACTCATTCTATTTTATGCAGTGATCCGTGCTTACTATTCATTTCAATTAAATGTGGCAACTGTTACATTAATTTTGACATATAATCATATTTCAGGTTAGTGAGAACCGTCTAATGCCAGCATACTTTTGGTGTAATAATAAAACACCCCAAAGCTAGGAGGCAAACAAAAAAAATAGATAAGTATAAAATTGTGAAACACTAATTTGAAATTGATAAAAGCATTCATAAATATAAACTTGACTTTCTAATAACAGATTTAGTCAATTCCAACGAAGAAGAACTTTTCGGTTATTAATAATTGTAATTGCTACTATACGCTGAAAACACAATGTGCACGTTTAATATGATTTTAATTTTAACTATATATGTTAAATTTTTGTAATCCTTATGGCAACTTAACATTTTGAATTGCTAAACTATTGACTTCAAGGTCTTTAATAAACAGCAAAAAACCTAGGCAAACCAAAAGTTAAAATTAAAATATACCATTCTACCTTTTTTTAATAACAAGATGCCAAAACATATTTAATCGTTTATCTTCTTTCCTGTTGAAGGTATAATGTTTATATATTTCAATAATTTCACACAATAATATGTTTGTCTACGCAATATGTCCATACTATCAAATTGAATGTCATGATACAATTATTTAAAGCCTGCTCAGCTATAGCAGATTTCTCTAGTTGATCCAATATGTTCTTCACGTTCAGTATCAAAACTACGTTTTGTGATTTCAATGAATAATTTTCCACAAAAGCAAGACAACTTATACACTCCGGAAGTCGATAATGGATGTGAAATATCTTTAGGTGACCTTAAATGCTCTTTAATCTTTAAACACAGTCCTAATGCCATTAACAATTAGGATTTGTTCAATTAACCCTGTAACATTAGGTATAAAAACAAGAAAAGCAGTAGCAACATTAAACACTAGTTTTTCTTTATGATTATGTCTAGCAGGCGTAATGACATTATTAATATTTTTAAGTAATACCTATTAGCATCCAGTGAATTTGTCAAATGTTTATAATCATCTGTTAAAATTGTATAATTACAAATTTGTTTAGCTCGAATTAAAATTACACCAATTTTTTGATGTGGATGGTGTTTTAAAGCTCGCATTTCGACAAACCTTAAACGATTGAAAATTGCTAGTTTTAGATATTAGAATGTTTACAAAAACTTCCTTCTTCCATGTATAAAAACGAAAAACTCATGAAGCGGTTTTTTCTCCATGTATCCAAATAACAATAGCATCATTTACGCATCTATATAGAACTGAAGCTTTTTAGGTGCATTTAGCAAAGCTAATTTTTCACAGTTTCTCATATAAAAATTAGCCACAATGAGGCTAAGAGGACTACCCATTGCTAATTTATTATTTTAATGAAAATAAGGGATTATAAGACAGTTCTGAAAAATAATTGATATGTCTTTTGGTACGTCTTTTGGAAAATGTGATCAGTATATTCATTAGCCTCTTTTAGACAAAATTTTGCTTAAGTGAAAACACATCAAAACCGCCCATTATACCACCACTTTCAATTAGGTTTATACATTTTTGGTAGAACACATAGTTTTGGGGGAAGAGCTTCAGCGTTAATTAGTTTCTTTTTTGTTTCTTACGCGATAGATAATAATTTAATACAATATTAGTTTTCAAGAGAAACTTTTTTTGTAGGATCTTTTGCTTGCACTGCAAAATACATTTATAATGCCAACCAAATATTTTTTTTAATAAAAGAACACATCCACAGATACAAAGCATTCTCAGAACTTGTGTGCTCAACATCAAAGAATTATTATGTGATAGGTGAGTAGTAATGGGTTCGAACTTCGAATTAATATAGCTTCTTTAATTCAATATAAAATCACGATTCTTTGCTCGGATTTTCTTGTAACATAATCACGTTAATAGCAGATGCGACTTGACTAAGTAGATCTATCTATTACCGGGCAGCCACCAGCTGCAGAGACCACGCAGACAGGTATGACGAGTTCCGGTTTGATGAAACGCGGACATCATCGCATGAGATACCACTGCTGCTTAGCATCTATATGACCGTTGCTAGACAGCTATGGTCCACCTTCGGACGATTACTAATCAGTCGCTAACGAGAAGAAACAAATCCAGTGCAGACATCAAGCGTCGCACCGCTAGTAATTCTGTCGACGTACCTGACGCTACCATCAAGCAGCAACACACCACAAATCCCGACCAGAAATTGATTACCCAGAAAAAGAGGACATCGATGGTTCGCTCTACAAAGCCGACCAGCAAGGTCTTTACGCCGTTGTGCCATGTAGGGGGTACTTCTAATCATCCTTCGTCAGAGGAACTGGATTCCATTCTCTCGAAGAATTGACTAGCAAGGGATCACGAGAGTAAAGGATATCACCGAAGGTATCCCAGTCTGCCTCCACCTAGACTAGAACCGAGACAGGCCTATGGTGTATATAGATAGGTTTGACACTCCATAACACACCTACTAGACAAGCAACTATCACTGCATCAGTCAATATCTATCAGAACTAGGGTTTCCGCCATGCAAAGCGCTACCCTATGCAAGTGAGTTGGAAATCATCAGTTTTGTGAAAGCATTAAATGCCGTACTGTCTAGGCACTGTGGCGGGGTGCGGCCCTCGAATTTGCAGTGGTTGTCCGAACTTCCCTCGACTCCGATAGTCCAATGGCGAAAGAACTAAGTTCCACCACGGCAAAAACACCTGCAGTGTTCGCACTTTCTTGTACTCCGACCGGCGTCAGTTACAACAAAGCAACGGTAGGTGTTGTTGAGAATGCGGAAGTACCGAAGGTGGCCGTAACCGCAGTCAGTTTCACGATACTTCAACCAACCATAGGGTTCGACCCCATTTGGAGCTTTCTCATAAGTCTCAATTTGGCAAAGGCGCTAGCTACCATCCGCCAGGTTTCAGTGCCATTGATTGAGGCAAAAACTGCTTTCTTCTGTGGCAAGTGATCCTTTCTGGGTAAACATACGAAGTTTCGACATAGAGACTAATGTATCAGGTTAGCACTGCATCATCGACCTTTATTAACTTCTGTTTAACCATATCCATTATGGAGCCTCCAATAGCAATAAGTATAGATATATTCCATTTCACTAAAACCAGTTTTCTTTCTTTCGCGGCTCAAAAATGAACACAACCATTTATATCAACAGCTACACCCAACGCATTAGTTACCACCTGACACTTAGGTCATTGCAGTAAGTACACGTAACAACATCCACAACCACGATGTCAACTGGCACTATACCACACAGCACTAACTATCCACAACAACTAATTCTCCAGTGCTGAAAGAAAAGCAGATCCTCAAACTATAAACATGAATAGTTAAACGTATGCCATTATATAATTCTTATCTAATCCAAAGATTTAATATACGATTTTTTATTTGATTGATTAATTCATTATGGCAAAATTGTGTCTTCTGTTAGTTTATAAGTTACTAATCTACTATATCTTTGCTTGAGTTAAGGGTGCCTGCAACGAATTATTGACCTGTCGCACTCGGCAGGTACTATAAAAGAAGTTAATTTCTTCTTAAGCGTATTAAGAATGTCAACGTGTGTATTAATAATTACCATAACTCACAGCATCTATCAAGACAGAACCCTGCTTATTATTATGATTAGAAGAGAATTCGATAAAATTATTATTATTACACTTTGTAAAAATTCTCCACGTTACTGTTTTAATAAGTCATTTGTTGTGTATTTTACAATAATCGACTAAAAGACAATACATAGCAACCAAAAATAATAATTTTGTGAAATACTATCTCATACGTCACTTGAAAAGGTTAAATATTTTTCATATTTAAACTGTGACATTCAAAGGTAGCGGGTTTTTAATTTTAAAATGTCACATACAAAGATTCAATGAGAAATGAAAAATCGATTTGTTGACAAAGGCTTTCTGTATTTAAATTATGATAAAGCATATAACTTTAATTGAATAAAAACCAACATGATTTATTACATGAAAGTGTAAACAGCTAATCCTATCTAACTTTCCTATTCAGCTTAGTAATCGAATTTCACATAATGACATTTAGGAAAAAGGTATAAGAATAAATGAAGCAAAATGTAATCATAATGTTCATAACTTTAAGGGTATCCAGTGCATTTAATGGTTAGATTAACCTAATTTCCATCAACATAAGACTAATCAATATAAGTCCAAGACAATAGATGTGCTTAATAGAAAGACGTACACTCTTCAGAGCAATAAAGTCAAAAACATATTTAAATTAAGAGTTTTATTTGATGTGGTGCGAAAAGACTAAAACAGAATGAAAAGTGTAGAATTTCATTTTAAAGCTTAAATATTGATTTAAAGCTCTGTTTCGATGACTTATTGATTCGTTAAAAACACGCTCTAACGGATGGATTCTAAGGATATAAAGTGTATCTGCGGTTTACAAAGACTAACTCCATTAATACACTAACTAATATGAATATGGTTGGTTTTCTTTCACAATTCGATTAATAAACTTATACTAATTAGTCATGTCACTAATTCAATGAGTGGAACAAAGTAACACCACGGACTATTTTCGTAAAACAAGTACGGCTACTCACTATCAGAGCTTTTAATGTTAACAAACAGTAATACATTTTTAAAGATACGCAATTTCTAAAAGCTTATTGTCGTAAAAACGACAAAACGACAAAAAAGAAAAGCGAATTTGTTGACTTAAATGAACTAGTTAATAAATAAATGTTTTTTATTACCTTTGTCCAAAATAAACCTTTATACCATTAAAATTGGTTAAAAGTGTAGCTTCTTCACACTGATATTATACGTTTTCTTGGATATATCCTAAACTGACCTCATGCAAATAGACATAATGTATCCATGTATGTATGCACTGGGAGATCACAATCATTTTGGTGCCTTCTCCGAAAGAGGATGTGTCACCTTCCTCCCTGATATGTAAATAGTTTTTTTTTTATGTTACATCAATTCAAAATAAGTACTTCTACCTTCAAAATAGGTCGAAAGTAAATATTCTCATAGGTAAGCAAACAACTATTACCTGCTGTTATATGCCACCTTAGGAACACCACATTACCATGGACATATCATAAACTGTTCTGACGCAACTAGATATAATGTATCGTCATTTTATGAAGGATAAATAGTTTTGGTGACTTAAGTTAAATCTGAGGTAGAAGAAACAATAATATACATTCCTATGGTGTAATGTGCCTTCCTGCACCTTGAGCTATGTTGGTCTACGCTTCGCGTCGGACATCAAATTGCTTTGCCATCTAAAACGGAGGCGCCACAATTTTGAAACAAAGTAATAGCTGAAGCTCTATTTGCAGAATAACATTTAATCCGTATACAGGGTGCCGGAACAAGAAGGTGGCACCCCTATTTATGACTCTCCAGGTAGATTTAGAAAGAACCACTCGAATACGTCAATTTTGATTTCTAAGCGAACATCTCCTCTAAAACTCCATTATACCGAAACCTACCAGTTTTATCTCATTTTTGGTCCTTCCTGAAGTTAAATAAAGTTATTAAATTGAGTATAACATGCCCTATAGGTACCTATCTTCACCCGTTTTAATTCTATTTGTGTTTTTATGGCTCAAATAGCATTGTATTATCGATAGGTTAAGACTATAGGAAACGTTGTACTATCGTTTCTATGGACACCCTCGAACTAGTATTGCTTGCAGTCACTGTCAAGGTATGTCTGTATAAGCTTGCACTTTTTGTGAATTAAAATCGAGCTGCTATCATTATTATGAAATTTTGATTATTTAATTAGTTACATTCACACAGCACTATTAACGATAAGTATGAGAGAAGACTAACAAGGAGATTTGAAGACACTGTATCTGTGATTGATGTTCACCAACATTCAAATCGAACAGTGAGGAACAAAGCCGTAGGAATAGGGGTTTTGGAACACGTAGCACTTGACAATACCCAAATCCAACTTCCTGTATCTTCAGAAGTTTCTCGCCCATCAATGCAAAAAATTGAAAGATCATAAATTTCATCCTTGTAAAATCCTTGGCTCATTTCCTCGCAGAATTCCAACCTTTCATAATAACCGTCTTCATTAAGTCCTAGTACCGGGTGGCCAACTAAGAACGGCCGTCGGCGATATCTCAGGAATGGATTATAGTACAGGTTCGGGAAAAAATCTTTTTATAACAAAAGTGGCACCGAGAAACGCCTGGAAATTATTTTCAGAATTGTAGGTCCACCGCTAGAGGGCGTATTTGACAGTTAAAATTTTTAAAAGCAAAATTTTTCAAAATTTACCCAATTAAGGGGCATATTAAATATTATAATCAGATTCCACGACAAATTCTGCATATTTTTTATTTGACAAGTTTTAGTCCATCTCTTCAAATAAGGGGCGGGGGAGAGTGGGAACCTTGTTATGAAAAAAACGCCTTTAATTCAGGTTCTGCTTGACCGATTTTAATAAACTTGATGTCGTTTGAAAGAGCTTTTGTTAAACAATAGAAAATTTGTAAATTTGAAGCAATCTGATTAATAACATAAATGCTAGAGGGCGCTGTTTAATATTTTTTTAATATTGTGTTTTCTCTTTGCAATTTTAAATGGAAGCATAAAAATTTAAGTAGGTCTTTAAAAAGTAGTCTAAATTAGTAACAAAACAGTGAAAACTGCAAGTCCATATCTTTTTCCTATCCTGAGATATCGTAAGAAACAGGTAAATGGCGGGAATTGTTCTTCCAACGTCTAGTAGGCTAGTTCGCGTTAACGGAAATTATTAAATTTAGCCTGGATGAAAACATCTTACATTGGTCTGCAGTAATTTAAACTGTTATCATACTAATGTTATAGTTGCCGCTAGATTACCTAAATGTAATGCTGTCGCTACTAACAATGAGAACAAACTATAAAATAATAATGTGATAAATCTAGCAATTAAAACCTTAAATAAAGAACTACGTAATTAGTGTCGCCCTAGATGTTCGAAATGTCGTCCATCATTTTCAATGCATGAAATCAATCGCTGACGGGTGGAGAGAACAGCAGAAATAATTGGGCCTTTAATGAGACTGTTAATGGAGTAAGATATTTAGATTTTTTAAGCAATGAATTGCCACTTCTTTTAGAACACATACCCTTGGCCATTCGTCGTGACATGTTCTTGCAACATGATGGGTGCCCGGCACATTATTCTAGAGATGTTCGGGATTTCTTAGATCAATCATACCCTGAAAGGGGATAGGACGTGGAAGTATATTTATTTGGCCACCAAGGTCTCCAGACCTAACTTGTTTAGATTTTTATTTGTGGGGGCGAATAAAAGATCTCGTTTATGCCGATAGACCCACAACAAGAGCTGACGTGATTGAAAGAATACGACAGACAATACGAAGTATTTCAAGGGCAGAAACTGAAACTGCTGTTCTCTCCACCCGTCAGTGACTGATTTCATGCATTGAAAATGATGGACGACATTTCGAACATCTAGGGCGACACTAATTACGTAGTTATTTATTTAAGGTTTTAATTGTTAGATTTATCACATTACATTACATTTAAGTAATCTAGCGGCAACCATAACATTAGTGTGATAACAGTTTAAATTACTGCAGACCAATGTAAGATCTTTTCATCCAGGTTAAATTTAATAATTTCCGTTAACGCGAACTATCCTACTATAGACGTTGGAAGAACAATTCCCGCCATTTACCTGTTTCTTACGATATCTCAGGATAGGAAAAAGATATCGACTTGCAGTTTTCACTGTTTTATTACTAATTTAGTCTACTTTTTAAAGACCTACTTAAATTTTATACTTCCATTTAAAATTGTAAAGAGAAAACACGATATTAAAAAAATATTAAACAGTGCCCTCTAACATTTATGTTATTAATCAGATTGATTCAAATTTACAAATTTTCTATTGTTTATCAAACGCTCTTTCAAACACCATCAAGTTTATTAAAATCGGTCAAGCAGAACCTGAATTAAAGGCGTTTATTCGTAACAAGGTTCCCACTCTCCCCCGCCCCTTATTTGAAGAGATAGACTAAAACTTGTCAAATAAAAAATATGCAAAATTTGTCGAGGAATCTGATTATATTTATATTTAATATGCCCCTTAATTGGGTAAATTTTGAAAAATTTTGCTTTTTAAAATTTTAACTGTCAAATACGCCCTCTAGCGGTGGACCTACAATTCTGAAAATAATTTCCAGGCGTTTCTCGAGGCCACTTTTGTTATAAAATTTTTTTTTCCCGAACCTGTGTTATAATCCATTCCTGAGATATGGCCGACGGCCGTTCTTAGTTGGCCACCCGGTACAAGGACTTAATGAAGACGGTTATTATGAAAGGTTGCAATTCTGCGAGGAAATCAGCCAAGAGTTAATCAACAGCCGAAATTTGCTGTTTAATATTTGTTTTTCGGATGAATGCACGTTCTATTTACACGGTGCTGTAAATAGACATAAATAGGCATGTTGAAAAATACAATAGACCCGTTAGTTTCGAAAGATATAGAAAGCTACAATAACCATAACGAAAACATTCTTTACTGCCAACATGATCGAGCACCACCCCACTACATAGCTCCTGTAAGGCAGTTCTTGAATACTCACTTTTCTGGTCAGTGGATTAGTAGACGAAGTCCACTTGAGTGGCCACCGAGGTCCCCGAACTTAAATCCTTTTGACTTTTGTCTTTGGGAATATTTAAATGTAGAATTTACGAAACGAAACCAGAGTCAAATGTTCGTAACAGGTTTCAGCAGAATATTTTTATTGTATGGATGAAAATTAATAAATTAATTTTTCTGCTTAATTTAATTTTGAAGCAATTATTAAGAGTTACAATTTCTTTATGAATCATCCGGTATAAAGAAATATTGACAGTAGAGGTTATTGCAGCAGAATTACTAGTTCGAAGGTATCCATAGAAACCATAGTACACAAAGTTTCCTAAATTCTCAACCTATCAATAATACAATGCTATTTGAGGTATAAAAACGCAAATGAAATTAAAACGGTATTGGACATGTTATGCAAACTTAGTTAACATTATTGTAGAAAATAACTATCCAAAGGACTAACTCCACTAAAATCAGGAATGTCTTAGTTAACATAACATAATAAATTTCAAAAATATGCAAAAAATCTTTTGTAAGTGATATTAAAGGAGACAATGGGTCTCATGAATAAAACGTAGTAAATACCTTTACTGCAAATCTCTGAAGCATAACCTTCGATATATATGATAAAAAAGTTTGGAGAACTTGGGAACCTTAGGAAAAGCATTTGCTACACCATAAGTAAATACTTCAGTTTATATGAATAAAGTCATGCTTTTGCTAGGTGTCTAAAGCAAATGCTTCATTTTTCTGAAGGTACCTCTATTGAAGACTTCAAGTTCGAGGAAGCGAGACGTGTGTGGTAATTATGACATTTCTAAATAATCCGAGGGCCGTAAAAACTTACAAAAGACGTGTGGATAAGTCACCGAATGGCCTATTTCATTTCAACGAAGCAAAAGTGCATTGGTTACCACCGTTCCAGAAAATGAAAGTGTTTTTGCGGTATATCGCGGATCCGGGTTACCAAAACAGCATGGGGGAAATAATTAGAATTCAGCTAAGTACTGTGTCAAGAACTATTGCTGAAGTAACGGACAAAATTTGGCAGAAAGCAAGTATATGTATCAAGTAAACGTTTTCCAATGCGGAAATACGTGAAACTCAGCGTCTTTGGGAGCAAGTTTACATATTTCCAGCTGTAGTTGTAGATTGCATACCTGTCCGTATTCGAAAGCCTTCTGAATTTGGACATGAATATATAAACCGAAAAGATTTTGCTAGCATTACTGTACACGCAACGTACGGTACACAGAAAAACGTTACAGGTGTAGACGTACAATGGTTTTGTTCTACCCATTGACAGTAGAATCTGGAAAACGTCTTCCATTTGTGTCGTTATTGGTCGCAATACAAAATGAGTTTTACTCCTGACAGATGAAAGGTATGGAATAGAGCTCTAATTAAAGACTCCCTATCGCACCCTAAATACACCACAAGAAACACGGTAAAAGAATTTGTTGAAGAAGGAAAGCGGGTACATTGAACGTTGCTTTGGACAGTTGAAGCAAAAACTCTCCATACTGCAATATAAACTTCGAGTGAAGCTTGAAAACATCCCTAAAGTAAACTGTGCTGCTTTATTATACACATCACAAAAATGCTACGCGATCCAAACTTCGAATCGAAAGAAGAGTAGCTCAATAACGACGCATTATTGACCAGCTAAATGTAGCCAACAATGTTAACATTAGGAGAAATTGATTAAGGAACAAAGCCTTAAATGCAAAACCTCAACATAAACACCGCACTATCAAAGTACGTTGGAATCGTTTACATATATACCGTGCTTTATGCACTTTCTGGAACCGGAGCAGATGAATCAGACGCCGATGTACCTGATTAAATTAATGTCATGTAATTAACAGTATCAAATAAAAATTCAATTCTTATCTGGCATTTTGTGTATGGTCGGGTTTCTGCTACCATCCATTAACCTCCAAAATGCCTATTCCCATGACTTTATTTTTGTTTTATTTCATTTAACTTTAGTTTATTTCCAGTTTTATCTGCTTTCTATTTGATTTTTGTTCTAAAGTTATTGGTAATAACCTTTTCTCCTGTCACCGCCTGCCATTATGCTTGTAGCTTCATTAACGCATTCTCTTTCGATTTTTTTAGGTACTTGTGATTTTTCTAATACCACTTTATTATTTTGCAGTAACTCTACAAATTTCTCCTGATTGTTCTCTTCACATGTCATGCTTTATCGATCGGAACTCATAGCTATTTTCTTCTTCCGCGTTCAGTTCTTTACTAACTAAATATGCCTTTTGTATTCAACCAAATATCATAAAATTCCCTTCAAAGTATTGCAACCGGTTTAAAAAAAACCAAGCATTTACTACGGAGCAAAAGCGAATTGGGTCTCATGAATAAAACGTAGCAAATGCTTTTACTTCAATTTTTTTAAGCAACCCATTCGATGTATATGATAAATAAGTTTGGAGCACTTGCTTTACAATCGTAGGAAAAGCATTTGCTCCACCATAAGCAAATACTTCAGTTTACATGAATAAAGTCATGCTTTTGCTAGGTGTCTAAAGCAAATCCTTCATTTTTCTGAAGGTAGTAATTATGGCATTTCTAAATAATCCAAAGGCCGTAAAACGTTATAAAAGACGCATAGAAACATCACCAAATGATTTTTCGTTTAAACGTGCAAACGTGTATTGGCTATCCAAGCATTTCTTTGGTGAGAAGAATAACGAGACAGGAGGACGTGCATTATCACCGTTCCAGAAAGTGAAAGTGTTTTTACATTATGTCGCTGATGCGGGTTACCAAAACGGCGTTGGAAAAATAATTGGAATTCACCAAAGTACTATGCTAAAAACAATTGCTGAAGTAACGGACAAAATCTGGAACAAAGCAAGTCTATGGATCAAGTTTCCATCTTCCAATGGAGAAATACGTGAAGCCCAGCACCTTTGGCAGCAAGTTTATACGTTTCCTGTCGCAGTTGGAGTTATAGATTGCACACATGTCCGTATTGGAAAGCCTTCCGAATTTGGAGATAAATATATAAACCGAAAAGGTTTTGCTAGCATCAATGAACAATCAACGCGCGTGTAGCAGGACTAATTTACAAGTGTAGATGTACTATGGCCCGGCTCCACCCATGACAGTAGAATCTGGACAAGGTCTTACATTTGTGCCGTTATGCGTCGCAATACACAACGAGCTTTGCTCCTAGCAGATGAACGGTATGGAACAGAGCCCTGTTTAATGAATCCCTATCGAAACCCAAATACACCACAAGAAACCCGATACAATAATTTGGTGAAGAAGGAAAGAGAATGCATTGAACATTGTTTTGGACAGTAGAAGTAAATATTTTCCATACAGCAATATGAAGCTCGAGTGAAGATGGAAAACATTCCTAAACTAATATTGTGCTTCGTTATTCTCTAACATCACAAAAACACCACGCGGTCCACACCTCGAATAAAGTAAAGTGGAGCTTAATAACGTCGCAAATAACCGTATTGAAGAAAATGAGGACGACATTAGCATTAGCAGAAGTGGAATGCGAAGACGAGAGGAAATTGTCCATTTGATTTTTCAACAATATTTGTAGGGTAAGTTGAAACTTATAATTGCAATCTAAGACACGAAACACAAAATTTATTGAAAATATAACAAATATCATAACCTCTTCGGACCCAAGCCCATACCGGTCAAGAATTTTATGAACCTGGCCATTTTTATCACTAATTGGGCCATAAGAAGCAAAAAATATCTCAGAATATTTTTTGTTAGACCATTGGCTTTTTTAAAAAATATGTGATACTTTGGGTCTATAAAAAACTCGGTATTTTTTTAGATATTTTTTTCTACTCCTATATACGTAACACACGAATAACGAAACTCTCTACTTGCTATATGTGTAAATTCTCCATTACGTAATACGGTTACGTAAGGAAAATTAGAACTGTTACGTAATATATATATATATATATATATATATATATATATATATATATATATAGACATAATAAGATATATTAATAATAAGATAATGGTTTAAGAGTCATACACTACAAATTGGATAAATTTTCCTATAATTCAATTCTTCATCAGGGCTTAATATATATATATATATATATATATATATATATATATATATATATATATATATATATATATATATATATATATATATATATATATGCAAACGCGCAATCCACATTTTCTACACGGCTTCTAAACTCTGGAATGATCTCCTAGTTCCTGTTTTCCTCTCACTTATGATATGAGAAAATTTAAGGTAGCTGTTCATAGGCATCTATTGGCAATTCATTATCCCTCTATCCATCTTCCTAAGTGTTCCTGAGTCCTTTAGCACGATAGGCCTAATTTAGCCTGTTCAGATCCACAATCATAAAAAAAAACACAAATATATACCACCTTTAAATAACAGTTTGTAGTACATTTATTATTACGTTACAAAAATAACTTCTGTTAATAAAATAAAATTTCATTCCATCGTTAACCATAGAAAAAGTGAAATTTAATTTGTTTAACTCCAAGATAACTAATAAAACCAATGTCTATTTATTGTAATTCGAATTTTTCGAACTTTCAACGTGGTAATTGAAATAAGCCATACAATCCTATAATACATTTATACAATCATTTATTTTTATAGGATTGTTCATTACAATGTACGTGTATAAAACGTTCAAAGGTCATAAGAATCATTATGACTGGTAGTTACGTATTACTCATACGTTACTGTTTTTATACTCCATAGGAGTAGAAAAGGCATAGTACACAACTCGGGTGGTAATACCTATTACGATAGGCTACTTACCATCCTTATTATGTAATATACTATATTCACCAATAAACACGTAAAACATTATAACGAACTAGTTTTTTGTGGAATTCAATTAAAGCAATTTCTCTCTACGGAGAAAGAAAGAAAAATTTTACGTGCAGGACACCAAGCAAAGGTCAATTTTTTGCACCCAGGATATCTACATTTTGATCTGCACTTTTATTATTTGTCCTTAAATTCAGGTAAAGGTTTGTCACCCGAAGTTGTAAATTTATTATCTGACATATGTTCAGGTTTTCTGGTCTATTTAGAAGCAGTAATTGGACCAGGACCGTCAGATTCGACATTTGCAGCACGTCTAGACGCGAATGTTCTTCTGCGTCAATGTCTGCAAATTGAACCAAAAATTGCTTTGCTACCACAAACTTGAAGTCTCTGTGTTTGGTAAACCTTGTAATTGGGCGTCTTTTCTATAGATTAACTATCCAGCCGTCACAACAAAACCAATAAAATGGTAAATAATTCGGACCGTCCATTTTTGTTCTATACCTAATTAGATAACACGATCCAGGAGATCTATCCCGCCCATTTTGGCATTGTAACAGTTTACAGTAGCAGGGCTGTTTGACATGAATATACTTTGAGCCTGGTTTGCGCCAACGTCTGCATGCGTCTTCGGGTTGAGAACCCCGTACTGAAGAAGCCAAATGAACGGATCTCATATCAAACCACTTCAGTACAACTATTTTTGAATCATCCCTACCTGTACATAGACTCCCTGTCCTGATTTTTTCATTTGGTTGTCAGATGTAAAGTTTACTTTTTTAGGAATTCGGGATTTCAGAAACGTTCCAGGCAAGCCAATAGATCTTGCCAGTAAAGTGTCGATCAAGCTCTGAAGTGAAAAACTGTAGCACCAGGTTTTACGGTATCGCACAGTTTGAGTACAAATCTTCCACCTACATCAAGTTTTTCTGGTATAGCGATCAGGACAGGTTCTACTGATGTTAATTTTCCTTCATATAGTTAAAATCTAATAGACTACCTGACGGAGTAGCCATCCCAAATTTTGTATGCCTCGGGAATTGGGCTTACCCTTTATGTACCGCCTAATTTTAACTTGATCATGAAACGGTATCATCTATTCGTCTATTGATACGTCCAAGGTCCTTTCGGAATGACAACCCTTTTGAATTTTGTCCAACACAGGTCTGACTTTCCTAAGCGATCCATATCTCTGGCTTGTTCAGAGACAGCATTGTCGTCGATTACTTTGTGGGGTGCATTTAATTGAAAATATCGATTTCTTGCCATGGGGTTTACCACAATAGACACTTTTGTCTCTCGACCTAAGTACATCCGTATTCCCGGCAATCCATAAATTCCAATAAGCATTGAACTGCCAAAGATTCTACTTTTTCATGAGGGGTCGATTCTAAGGACTTTCCAGAAACATTGATTTCTATGGAGGTGCACTATCCATGTTGGTACCACAATCTAGGGACAACATTTCCAGGGACATGTTGCAGTAAATCGTTCAATTCATGTTCAAGAAAGTGGAGTTACATTTGACCATTACGATGGTTCTCAAAAAAATGTAGACCCACAACTTGCGTGCCGACAATACCACCCCACACGTTTATTGACCACTGATGTTGATGATCAATGCTTTCAGGATCTGGGCTTATCGGTAGCGTAATGATGGAAATCTCGCTGATTAGGGAGGCCTCTGTTACTAAAAGTCGCCTCATCGGTAAAAGGGCACAGTTCAGAAAATCTGGTTCGGCATTCAATTCATTATTAATCCACTCACAAAATTTCCCCCGGCTTTCTAAATCTTGAGAAATTTTTCGAGTGGACTGGTGAGGATTTTCAACAACTGCACCAATTACCATTAATGCGTTTTCTTCATTGGTTATATGTCTTCCACAGATACGTTTTGTATAATTAACGCTGCTTGTTGTTTCAAACCTCCCTTTAAGTCTTTCAAAGCTAACTTCAGGTGGGTGTCTTCTGTCAGGATACTTCTTGCGAATTAATACGACAGATAATTGTTTTCGTTTTTTGCAGTTGCTTTCACTGCCCTCTAATAAATTACAATTCGCATAAAATGGTCATAGTATTCTTAAAACTGCAATAATTCAAAAAATGTGAACTTTAGGTATAAGAAACTCAATACAAAATCGAAAGAGAATTTATTACTCTATCTGAATCACTTACAAAATACAAGGTGTTCCATTAAAAAAAATTGAGTTATGACCAATCGAAATATTAAGTTACTGTACCACCGTAGCATACACCCTGAACAACGGAATTTAACTTTTAATTTTTCGGATGACGATAGATGATCTTGACAAACGTTCGACAAAATATGTTTGATTGATCTGTCACAGTGTGGCCGCTACGAATTTTATTCGTTGTGTTTGCATGCGTCATATTTTTCCTAAAAAGTTGAATAACCCTGTAACGAATGATCCTAATTTAAAAAAACAAAACATTACCAGATAGACAATTGATGACAAAATAAGAATATTTATAAATATACAGGGTGTCCAATTTAAGATATTTAAGTTGGATACTGGTATACGAAAATGCAACACCCTGTAGAATTGTAGATATTTTTAAGTTACAGAGAAGAAGCTAATACACAACTTTTTTATATTTAAAGATGTTCTCTACCTAAAGTGGGTACGGAGCAACATAGAACTACGCACTAATATTACACACTGTATATACGGGGTGGTTCGTAAGTGGACCAAAGTGAAATGTAGGATACTCAGCCTCAAAATATTACGATCTGATGCAACTTGCTTTAATAAAATATTGATAGTAAAAAAGATACAGGGTGTCAAAGTTCCAAAAAAATGTTGATTTATGAAATATCGCCAAAACCGAAAAAAGGTTAGGCAGGTTATTAACTTTGACACCCTGTATCTCGAAAACGAAGCACTATTGGACTTACGTTTATATGAAAGTTTTGTGTTAAAATGATTAGATCTTTGAAGATATAATTTCCAATGTTGAGAATTCTATTAAATCGTTATCTTTTGATGCCACAAATGAAGTTAGGCATGAAACTGTTAACATATTACGCAAAACAAAGCCTCTGAAGAGCAACTTATCCTCTCGCCAGCGCCATGCTTGATTTGATCTTAAACGAAATGAAATTATAATAAAATTACAATCAGATAAAGGTAATGCAACTGTTATCCTAGGTACGAACGACTATGACATTAAACTATTGGAACACAAACCTATCGTAAACTACCCAAAAAATCCTACAAAAAGTTTCTTTTGAAAACAAGAATTATCATCTATCCCTGAAGAAATAAAAAAGATGTTTCAAACCCATTATCATCTTCCGGGGTGCATAAGTTAGCTTGTTCTTGTTGAAAAGTACACATTGGAACCACAAAACATAGGTTTGATACAAGACGTAAAGAACATATGAGATTTTGTAGATTAGATCAACCAGAGAAATCTGCAGTAGTTGAGCAAGCTTTAAATAATTTAAATCATAACAATCAATTTGATCTGAAAATATTGTCAAGACAAACTCATTATTATGTTCGTTTACGACGTGCAGCTATTAAGATATACAAAACATCCTAATAACTTCAATAGGCAAGAAGAAGGTCTCCGTTTAAATAGGTTTTGGCATCTTATATTTAAAAAAGGCAAAATGATGTCTTAATTTTAATTTTTCCTAGATCTTGAAGTAAATGCTTTACAGATTGTATGTTAAGTTACAGCACCATAATAATTTAACATGTAGTTGAAATTAAAATGAAATCATATTAAACGTACTATAAATTAGTGGTTATGGTAATCGTATAAAATGTGTTTTAAATAATAAAATAAATAAATATGTGTAAATGTTCTCCTAAACACAAACCGTTAAACTAACTGGAGATATTTAAAGTAGGCCAGTTCAATCTTTTGATTTGCTTAATTACCAAAAATTCCTGCTTGATTATTTCCACTTAAATATAAATATAGAAACTGCAATTTAACAATAATAAAAATGATCTCGGACGCCAAGTTATTTTTTAATAATGCTCGGAATAACTAAACCGAGATTTACAATAAAAATTTTATCGAAATGTACAAAATAAAAAATATACAGACTATGTTTATTAACAGTTAAAATGATAGGGTTAAATCAAATATCTCTTGAAACTAGCCTTAAATTACTAATTAATTGTTATACATAAATACCTGTTTGTAAAATTTTGTACACAAACTTTTTAATAACCTCTGGTATCTAAACGATTACGGAAATTTCAACTAAGGTGATGTCATCTTTGCCACAATATTGCGCAATATCTTGAAATAATGCTTTACGTTGTAAGCCACACTCAACAATGGAATTTTTCTTCTTATAAATTTTATCTTCATGAAATTGAATACTCCATTTTTTGCATTTCTTAAAATTTTCAAATAAAAAATTGCAATCATAAAATGAAAGCGTACCTAAAAATAGAATTAAACGTACTTAAAATGTAATTAAAGTAGAAAAGTAAAAGTAATAAAAGTGTCACTCAAACTAAAAAAAAAAGTAAAAATGCCTGAAAAGAGCAAATGTTTTAATTTTTAATATAATGCGTTAATTTATCTTACCAATAAATCAATGGCACTTTCACAAAATTTAGGGGGAAGCCCAAAAATTGCTTCCTACTCAACATAACGTTCATCAAGAAGTAAGCAAAATGGATGATTTAGGAAGTCAGATGATGATGACGCGTTGCGCGATAATATTTGCGCAAAGGATTAAGTCAACGATATAGAACTATAAAAATAATTTAAAGAAGTGCAAGTATAAACCTTTAAGAAGATATGCACTTAAGCTACACCAAAATGCAAATTAAGTTGCTTACCACATACCTATACGAATCATTAATAAATAAAATTTTTGTTATATTTACAACTAAATGAATGAAGAACATAAATTACTAATTAAAAATTATTATTAATTTTATTATTATTTTATTTATGTATTTAATAAAATTAATAATAATTTTTAATTACATATTTAACTTTGAACTTATTCGTTCATAATAAAAACTTATAATAACATAAATTACTGTATATTTTTATACAACTCAAAATGGGTTGTTACAGTACTACATTGTGTTTTCTCTGTAAAACAACAATTATAATTATTAACAAAAAAACTATTTCTTTGTTAGATTTGAATAGATCTTTAATATGTAAGTTTCTATTGGTGAATGCCTTAATCAATTTCAAATTAAAGATCTTCACGACTTGACACTTACATCATAATTTGATTAAATTTTGTTAAATTTGCTGTTTGATTATGCCATTTTTTACTGTTGGCTTTCGTACGTTAGAGGGCGTTCCGATTTTCCATCTTCAAGGTAGTTTAATAATGTTTAATTTTATTGAGGATCTAATTATTCGTTACTAAGATTAGATTTCATAGTTTGCTTTATACGTTTATCAAACTCTTATGTTAATAGCAGGCTTATGTTTGCGTTTTCATATTTTATAAATTTGTTCTAACATCTTGAATAATTCTTAAATATATTACCACTACTGAGGACGATAACTATAGATTTATGAAAAATATAAATATAACAATACACCATTTAAAAACTAAAAAGCTAAGTATTTTAAAATAAGTGATATTATGATGGTGATTTATTTGGTTCAGTCTTAATTACTGCAGTGAACTAAAATGGTTTTATTATTAGAAATAAAAACATACCACACTCTTCTAAATTGCATTTCGTAACGCGTTCAAGTATTCAAAACAATTAAAGATCGTATTATCTAAGCAACTAAAATGGTTGCCAGTTTGTCAAAATATTTCATGTCAATCATAGAAACACATACAGATGCATTTTAATTCAAAAAACAATAACTTTACTCTCAAATATGGCACCGATAACGCTTTTCGTGGACTCTTTAATCCCTATGAATATAACGGAGGGTAAAAGAACTACTACTTTTTAATTTAAAATTAAATGATTTTGTTCCAACAGAACAATAATTGGAATATCAGGAGAAGATTATGCAGTAATAGCAGGTGATACTCGTCTAAGTGATGAACGTAGGATATATACAAGGGACCAAAGTAAATTATTCAAGTTAACTGATAATACCGTAATTGGTTTTAGTGGATGCTGGTGTGACGTACTGACCTTTAAACGAGTTTTGGATACTCAATTAGAATACTACAAGTATGAAAATAATAAAATAATGTCGACTACAGCGATTTCACAAACAGTCTCAACGATGCTCTATCATAAACGTTTCTTTCCTTATTCAATTGCTACAGTTCTCGCTGGGCTAGATATTAATGGTAAAGGATGCATTTTTAGTTATGATCCAATTGGACATTTTGAACGATGTGATTATGATGCCTGTGGGACAGGAGGTGTTTTTATTCAACCGTTGCTTGACAATTGGATTGCAAGCAAAAATATGTGTGGAAGTACATTCGAATTCTTTGATGTAGAAGATACAACAACATTAATTAAAGATGCTTTTGTAAGTGTAGCTGAGAGAGATGTGTTTACTGGAGATAATGTGGAAATAAATATTATTAGTGAAAGCGGGATTGAATATGAGTCCATAGAACTACGAAGAGATTAGTGTTTTAAGGTTGAGAAACATTTTATTTCCTATTTTATGTTTTCCATATTTTTAGTTCTACCTATAACTATTACAATTTTATTTATAATTTGTTTTTTGAACGATAGTTTTTTTACATATATTTTATGTAGGTAACTGTTAAATAAATATTAAAATTTATCACACGGTACACTATTTGGCATTTATACAGCGTGCCCAAGATAAGGATGAACAACATGGGGGTCTTGAAAACGGTAGAGACACGAGGGCGGTTAAATTAGGGAAAAGTTGTATAATTTAGGGCACATCTAGTTTGCAAAAGTTCATTATTGTTTATGGTTTCCGAGATTTAAAACAAAATGCGATTGTTGGGTTTTTTTTTTTTCGTATGTATTTTAAAAGTATTTTTAAAAACTAAAAGTACTTCTTCATTCCCACTTTTTGAATTCTGTTAGAAGGCGTTTTCAACATTTTTTCGACGTTTCGTCTCCGAGAAACCATTCTAAACTTAATTTTTTTATATCGCCGTAACCAACGAAATACTCTGTATTCGATAGTATCTTTTATTACGAATTTAACCATTATGGTTTGAAGCTAATTTTTAAAAAAAATTCTAATTAATATTAATATTTTACAATATTTTTTTATGTACAAATTTAACAACTCCAATCTTTTAAACCTATTTAATAAAAGTTACATAATTACAATAACTGTTCAAATAGGTTGCCGTTATTTTCTAGACACAGGTAAGCTCTCTTTACTGAAGAATTTAAAAGACGGTCTAGCATATCTGGCGAAATTGTGTTAACTGCTGCCATAACCGATTCTAACAACTGCTCTTTATTTCCAAAACTCTCATACACTTGGTTTTTCAGCCACAGCAAAAATCCAACGGATTTAAATCCGGTGATCGGGCTGGCCAAGCTACTGCACTGTAAGCTTTTCCTGTAAACCGCAATGACAGATAGTCAGATAATACATTTGTTGAGTTATGTGCTGGGGCTCCATCTTGTTGAAACCAACAGTTTTTAATAAGTGCTACAGGTAATTCATCCAAGACATTTTCAAATCTGTCCTTAGCAAGTTCAGATATCGTTCGGCATTTAAATTGTTGTGGTAAATAAAAGCTCCTATTATTCTTCGTCCCAAAATGCCCATTCACATATTAAATCCAAATCTATGTTGATGTCTTGAGTCTTTTTTAAATAAGAATTTTGTTTTGCCCAATAATGTTTGTTACGACCGTTGGATATTCCATTATTGGTTATCATGCTTTTATATGGATGAAACTTTCATTTAAAATGAATTGTGCTGTAGAATACCAGTGTAATGTTCATTTGTCGATATTTCAGGGTTTTCAACAACGGCTTGTAAAACGGTATTATATAAAGTTGATGATGGTTTCTCGAAGACGAAACGTCGAATAAAAATTTTGAAAACGCCATCCAATAGAATTCAAAAAGTACCTTTGGTTGTTAAAAATCTTTTAAAATAAATAAAGGAATTACGAAAAAAGAAAAACCCAAAAATCGGATTTTGTTTTAAATCTCAGAAACGATGAACAATAAAAACTTTTTCTAACTACATGTGAACATGCCCTAAATTATACAACTTTTCTCTAATTTAACCGCCTTCGTATCTCTTACCGTTTTCAAGATCCCATATATATATATATATATATATATATATATATATATATATATATATATATATATATATATATATATATATATACAGTCCGCGCGTCCAAAGAATGCCTCGTGTCGCGCATGGATGTTCGTGCATTCGGCCGCACTCGTAAACGCAATAGCGACTGAAAGCATTACCAGTGGCGTCGGTGTCGCGTTTTCAATTATTCGTCACCAAACCACAAGAAATTTTAAAAAGATTTTATTTATTTGAATTACATATGAACTGTAATAGTTTAAACATTTATAAAATAAAAAAATAACCATGTTGACAAGTAATAAACTTTATATTTGAATTACAAATGAACACAACTGTTTAATCGTTTATGAAAATCAAAAAAGTATAAGTTCGATTTTTAATTATAGAAACAGAATAGGCTGTATTTTAAGAGTATTATTCAGGATTAAAAAAAAATCGGGTTTAAGTCCGGGTGATAGGGAGATAGTCGCAGCACCGTATGTCCTTCATTACTTAATATACAATCAAACTTGTACGTTATATGTTCCTTTTTGTGTAGCTTAATTATTTCATAAAGTTGTGGTCTGTACATCTAAAGAGTGAACGGTATCTTTTTCTCTATTAACCACTTCACCATATCTGCCTTTTTCGAATTACTTGTTGGAGCACGATCCACCTGAACATTATGGTACGGCGTATTATCAATAAGCAAAACCGATTGTGGAGGCAAGTTTGGTAAAAGTTTCTCACGTAACCATTTTTCGTAGTTGCTACCATTCATCTCGTCGTGATAGTCTCCGCTGCCAGTTCCTGATTTAAATATCAGACTACAACCTGGTAAAAAAACCCATTTCACCTCCTGCATGTACCACAATCATTCTTGGTCCTTTGGAAATTGCAGACAGCAGTCCGTTAGTTGTGCCATCACTCCACGACGTTGATTATGTGTGTCCACTATGAACATATGTTTCGTCTATGTAGATAATTGGACGATTTAATTCTCGGTAGAATTCAATTTTTTGTAAGTAAGTAATTCTTAGAGCCCTTATATCGTTCTTCTCTATTAAAAGTTTTCTATTATTCTCAGTTCGATGCCATTGAAATCCCAGGTCTTTTAATATAACACGTAAAGGTGTAGCACCACCGTGCCAACCTAAGTCATTGTGGAGTTTCCCGCGTAGAGCAGGAATTGTCACCCGTGCATCCTCGGTCTTGTGAAAATTATATACTATATTGCGAAAAAGGCTCTTTTCGAAATCTACCAAGTCGGTCACAGGAGACGGACGTGGGCTTTTCTTGCCTGGAGTTGAAAATCTTGGTTTTCCTCTTCTGTTGGACCTTCACCCTCTTTAATAATATTTGCCACTGATCTAACAGACACTTTTGTTGCGTCAGACACGGTTTCTTTTAATTGTTTCAAGGTATATGTGGGGTGTAAGTTTTTTAAATAACTGTACACATTATATATCACCTCACGCGTTTGACCACTTATTACTTGGCCACTTTTTCCCAATGTAGAACTCATATTTCTACACTCGCTTTTAAATTACAGTTGAAAACGAACTAACTAATAAAAACATTTTTGAATATTTGCTAATCTGTTGTTAATGATACTAAGGAATGTCAACTATTAGGATTTCTTTAATGAGAAATTAAGCAAATGCCATTAGCATTACATGCGCCGCAAAACTACTTATTTATTTTACTATGTATTGTGAAAGTATTTGTTGTTTATACATATTTGTCTAATAAATTTGGGTATTATGAGCTTTAAAATTCACATAGAACACACTGTCGTTTTGTTGCAATAATTGTAATAAAGTTAAATTAACAAGTACGTATGTAAATTAATAACAGAAATAAATAATTAATTAGTGTAATACATGATAATAAACGGAACGCGCTTTTGGTGGCGACAAATGTGTTTAGACCAAAACGGATCTGTTTTTGAACATTTATTATAAAAAAAGAATGAGTTGTTTATTGTAATTAATATTGTTCTTCTCGTTAGCTGTTGATTGTTGTTACTAGTGTTTGGTTTTTTGTTGTGTTGTCATAAAAACATGCCTTATTAGCAGATGCACTCCTTCTCCGGGGAGTATGTCTAAAGGATTCATATCTTTTGCTTCCTTCGAGCAAAGATCTAACTGTTCGAGAATTAGGACGAGGCCAATGTAAATATATGTCTTTCATATTCGCGGTGTACCAACAAAAAATTCAAATAATCTTCGTTATTAAATCCTAAAAGAACTTAAATAACTGTCATTTACTATAAATTTAACAATTCAATTGCATAGCCAACTAATTGAAGGTATCATACGACAGGCAGCAAAACAGATTGCAAAGCACACTATTACTTTACGGCGTATTCACTACATCATCTCCAAGAAAAGTAGAAAAAAAGCAGATAACACGAAAATCATTCAGTTTAAGTATAGGAACATGATATATCAGCAGATAGGTAATTAAATTCTGCATCGAATGAGAATATAAAAAAAAACCCAGTTGCAATTTAAAAAAAATTACTTTGACATTTCTAATTTTCTTAACTACCGTTACTTCCGGACCACCCCTAGAAATAAATTTAAAAAATTTCTAATACTGAAAACATAGTCCAATATTATGTCTAAGCGTTGTACAAGTTTCGCTTATCTGCCTTTTATGTTTCATGAAATATTAATTTTTCAGTAGATTCAAATTTTCGTTGCTAACGTTTGAAATTATTTTTTTTCTTAAGAATGGTAAGAGATAGGTACGCCAAACCTGGCAGTAGAAGACGTAAAATTTTATGCGGAAACCGAAAATAAAATAAAAATTGGGGCGTTGTATTTAAAATAACAAAGTTGGAATTGACTTCCGGTATAACCGGAAGTGACACCGCCGTGAAAATATTTTCAGTAAGTAGACCATGTTCATTTATATAAAGTTACAATTTTTCAGGTGAATCGGTTTTTCCGTTCTCATTATTCGTCTAACATGCTATCGTCCAGACACCCTGTATGTATATATGAGTGATTCAGTCTTCTGTAATCAATCCATAGCTTGTCTACTATTCAATATATCGATTGGTATTAGGACTATTTTTAAACTTACAAGAAAAACTAAGAACATTTAGGATCGCCTAAACATGTTTCAAATCCATTATCACATTCCGAAGTGTATAAGTTATCTTGTTCATGTGGAAAAGTATACATTGGAACCACAAAATGTAGCTTTGATACAAGACGTAAGGAGCATATGAGATTTTGTAGATTAGGTCAACCAGAGAAGTCTGCGGTAACTGACCATGCCTTAAATAATCAAAATTATGACATTCAATTTGACAATATGGAATTATTGTCAAGACAAACGCATTACTATGTTCGGTTACAACGTGAAACTATTGAGATATATAAATACCCTAATGATTTTAATAAACAAGAAGAAAATCTCCGTTTAAAGAGGTTTTGGCATCTTATAATATAAAAACGGCATAATGATACGTCTAGATTTGGATTTTAATTTTGACTTTTGGTATGTCTAGGTCTTTTGCTGTTTTTCCTAGACCTTGAAGCAAATGCTTTAACAATTATATGTTAAATTACCACTTACCATTAACATAAGTAGTTTAAATTAAGATTAAAGTTAAAAAATTACAAAAAACGTTCTGCATTGTGCTTTTCATTGTTAATAACACGTGCAATTATTGACAAAGATACCTCTTTGTTAGATTTAACTGGATTATTTTATATGATGTCATGTTGATATTTGTGAATGCTTCTATCATTTTCGAATTGAAGTTTTTCACAACTTTACACTTACTTTATAACTGGATTAAATTTTGTTAAATGTGTTTGTTGGCTGACATTTTTCATTGTTAGCCTTCGACCGTTAGTAGGTGTTCTGGTTTGTCATGTTTACGACAGTTTAACAATATTTAATTTTTAATGACTTAGTTATTCTTTACTAAAATTTAATTTTATAGTTGGCTGTATACGTTTCTCAAACTTGTTAAGGAAAATCTAGAAAAAATGTATTTTTGAAAAGTGTTTATCCCAGCTGATAAATTGCATAAATTTGATAAGTGCGGAATTATTACCATTGTGAATTGTTTTAAATATTTCAACTTTTGTATTCGTAAGGAAGAATTAAATATGATCTTAATGCTGGAGCCCATGACACAAAGAATGTTCGGCGCTATTTTATGTTAAGGACAGATAAGAAAATAAATACATATGAGGAGAGCCTGTCTTTTAAAGCAGTTAGTTATCACTGGCTGCGATCAAAGTACTGAGCATCTACTGTCGACCGTTTACGCTTACATTTGAAAGCAACAACTATCAGCGTCGTTTCCACGATGCCGAGTAGAGGGCCACAGTAACAACGACAACACAGTTACACTCTTCATTTTCCTCCTCTTCAGCCAGGGCAGCTCTAAGAAGAGCAAGAATAAAACGAAGAGAGAAGAAAAGAAGATGGAGGAAGCTGTTAAACCGCTGCCAGCAGAGACACCGACGGACGAAGCAGCAGAAGAGTCGTCACCGCCTGACGGCTTTCGCCTACAGAGGAAGAAGCCGAAGAAGTCATCGATGGACCGCCCGACCACGCCCACACTGGTACTCAACGCGTTCGAGGCGATTGCTGACACCATGGACCGCCCGGACGTCTAACAAGTTGCAGTTGTCAGGAAGACGGTGTCACCGATAGAAAGGGAGAAGTGGGTCACCTCCCGTGAATTAGATCGCCGAGGGATCCTCTTCTCACGTGCGAAATCAATCAGAATCCAACCTGCCGCTGCCAAGGACCGTGACAGGCTAATGCGGCATATGAATAGGCATGGTACACCGTACTATAGGGCAAAGACTGAACGTACGTTCAAAGTGGTTCTACGGAGAATACCTGTAGAAATCTCCGAGAGAGACGTTTGCTCGGAGCTACGAGAGCGCGACATTAATATCACCGCTTGTTTAAGAATGAAGAAACAAGACCGTGTGATCTGCCGGGCCGAAGGGAACCTTAAAAAGACCCGGCAAGTGGAGTACGTGGTCCGGTATTGGACAGTGTCACCGGTGCCAGGGATTCCGTCACGCACAGCGTTGTTGTAGAGCTGCTGCATGCTCTGACAAGTGTGCAGGATATCATCACTGCAGCGAGTGTACCAAACACCAAATCGACGGGACAAAATGGGTAAACTGCGGTGATGTTCATCCGGCTAGCTTCAGAAGTTACCCAAAGTGTCCACGTCTCCCCCAGCGGTAGATAACCAAACCACCTGCTCAACAACGACAGAAGAGGACACTATCGACAGAGACACCCTCTCAAGCTCAAATCGGCTTTAGTTACAACAAAGCGACGGCGAGTAGTAGCAAGATGGCTGAAGTACCAAATGTGGTGAGAGCCGCGGACACAAACAGGCCGCTTCGCCCGCTTTAAGATTCGACGTAAATCTCGGCAACCTCGGAGGCTTAGATTCGTCAAATGTCCTACCTGTCATCCGAGGAGTGGCAGATGCACTAGCTAAGGCACAAACTGCGATTGATCTGTGGGAAGTGATCCTTACACACGGTCAGGAGGTGTTTGTCCTTTTCGGCTAACTTCTTCCAGAACGGCGATGAGCAGGGATGTCTGGAATAAGTATAGCTTAACAGAATCGATCCATTTAACTTTTACCTATTAAACACATCTACCACTCGTTACACAATATTCATTAAAACAAACACAATTAGAACATAATACAATTCATATAACAACACAGACTAGCTAATATACTTTTCCATTCAAATACAGGTAACAGGCAGCTATACTGATGTCTAGGATCCCGAGTCCTATGGGTGCTGAGAGGGGTCAGCACACCGTTTCCGAGGAAACACCATTCCATCCACCCACAAGTCCCGCCCATGATGAATTATCCTAGAAGTAACTTAAATACCAAATTCTATTTAACGTAACGTAAATCAATTAATTATATGCGTTTTTTGCGTATATTGTAAACACACATAATTAAAATTGTATGATCCAACAAAAAATATAATCAAGTGACTGAAGAGACCAACTCTCCTGAGCAGTCACTTGAAAAATATACCACATATAATGAGTTGTAAATAATGAATGAATAAACTGTTATTGATTGATTGAGTGATTGGTTGACCTCGCAATCGTGTAAGCTAGGATAATAGGTAATTTAACTATTTCGTTACATCATAATAGGTAAAATTTGAAGGCGATTCTAGATGAAGAGTTTCCACATATAAATAATTATTCTACGTTCAAATACTTGGTTGCGCACCTCGATGTTAATTTCGGGCAACCATGGCAAAAATGTGTTTGTTCTACTATTAGTAGCGCTGGCTTGCATTATTAACTATTCGGATTATCAATGTATCAAATTACAGCAAAGCGTTAAATACAAATGGGTTGGAAAAAAATCTAAAAAAAGTCCCTCCTCCCTCGATAATATAATCTCTCACTCTGATAACAAAAATAAACTAAATGTTGGAAACGGAAAATAGACAGGCAGTAGTAAATTTATCACTCATCTTAATATTACGATGCAAAACATCTAAATGCTTTAAGTGTTTGTACTCGTAACCAATTCATTTACTCCATTATCATAAAAAGTTCGAAACCGTACTACGTAAATGTCCCTAACCTCAAATTTAACTGAACCCTGAGTTACGTTAACTTGTAACGATAATAATTGCATTAAAAGTTAATTCCATATAGTTTCCTTAAAATAAAATTTTGACAAAAAATACACAAGTTTTGAGAAAAAAATCAACAGGCGCAATCACTAAAATAATGAAATTTTATTTAAACTTAACTATTAATGGTTAATAGTACATCTATTGACAACATGAAATCTAATCTACAAAAGTGATAGCGGACCATGCTCTTCAATGGCACCCAATTTGGTTAACACTTGTATCATCTTCATTTGGACAATGTCTTCCCCATTTTTTCTAAAAATTCTTGCCCGCAGCTGCTGTTCATTTTGAGCCTCCCAACCGTTTTCATAAAAATTTCGACACAATAATGATAAAAATTCATCTATTGGTCGGGATTGAGGAACATTTGGGGGGGGGGTTCTTCTTTTGGTACATAATTGACGTTATTCTGCTCCCACCAGTCTCGGGTCCTTCTGGAATAATAGCACGAAGCAAGTTCCGGCCAAAATATTATTGCATCGTTCTGATAATGGGTATTAACAAAATTAAGCAGTTTCGGTAAAGCATCTGTGAGTATAAAGCCCAGAATCCACAGCTTCTTCCTGAACTATGCCAACATAAGATGTTGAAACACCAGCCACTGGAATCGCACACCAGACTAAAACTTTGTCAGAAAAGTTTGCTTTTGCTTTGAATTTTACTTCGTTTGGACAATTTTCAATATTAGAGGTATAAAACCCATCGTTACCTTTCATTTCAGAATGAAATATTTCTCATCATCCATTATGATCGCACGATTACTCACAAAATTCCTCCGTCTCAAAGCTCTGCAACATGTAGGTATTCTTTTGAGCTGTGTCTGGGTGTATTTAGGACACTTCCTTATCTCTTTATAAACTACACCATTTCTTGACGAGGGTCTCTGGACGGACTCGTGCGGGACCCAAAACGGCGACCCAGATTTCGACTAGAGATCCCAATTCTGTCTTGAGCGGATTGTACCAATCTATTAGTCATGTTGTGACTCAAAATATGAGGTCTGCCAGTTTTAGACAAATTAACGCAAGGTATATCCTCTTGGCATTCTCTTATTACCCGATAAATTGTTGCCTGACTAACGTTTTGATCTCTGAACAAGTTTACAAGTTTACATTACATTTCTTGCAAATTTCAAGTTTGTATGACATTCTGAACGCCGTTATTGAATAAACTTGACGTTTGTTAAAAGCAAGAAATGTTATTTGTTTACTGATCGCATGGCAATTCAAACATCCAAATCGAGTAGAACTTTTGAAGCAAACTTTTTCTCAAAACTTATGTCCCATACGTTAGTATAATAAATAATGAGATCATCTTTAACCAAATGCTACCAGGCTTGCTAAATGACTTTTGTAAATTAGTCACAACTAAAAGCAAAAATTTCAAATCAATGTTGACCAAAATAATAGTTTGAGAGCTTATTAAAGTTTACCCCCACCTTAATTTACTCCCTTCATCCACAATAAAAATTTCTTGTTCAGAAGTTATTAGATAAAAACATCACGTACAAATATTTGAAATAAATATTCAAACTTTACTAAAATGTAAAGGTCAATAAACTTTAAAAATAACACTCGTAAACAGGATCACCTCACATAAAATATAGTCAAATGTACATTTGAAATTAAAATCTTACTCGACGTTACAATGATTATATGTGATACGCGAATCAATTTGGTACACGTTTTACTAACTTCATCCAAATGATGGCAGAGTTGCTACTAATATTAAACTGGTTTACTAACTTTATGTTACTGTAAAATATTCAGACGAGAATTAAATATCGGCGGTAAGTATCCAAAAATGCAGTGTAAAGGTAATATTTCTCTTTCCCTAGAACATTATATGCCAGTTGATATCTGAAAACACACGATGTTGGAATAGTCTTCACTATATTATTCCTCATACATTTTAACCCCTAGTCGCCTCAATTTAAAACACCATTAAATATTTTACTACACAAACTGTGACGAGTTTACAATTTGGGTTACACTCAGCTATATTAAAATCTATAATTTTTACTGAAAATTACCTACCAAACGATACTATCTTGATTCTGAAATACCTCACATAACTAAACATAAGATTTTCCAGTCGTTGAACATTTTGAGTACAATACTATGCTAAATTTCACATGTACCATAAATATTTAAATCGTGAAAAAGGATTCACTCTCATACCTACATCAAATGTAATTAATGATTGATATTTATAACGAAACATCGGAATTCGGTTGATGAAAAAAAAATCGCAATGTTACGAACATAACTATTTTCAAATGGCATTCTATTAGGCACTCCATTGAACTACTTTATTCCCATTTAGTAGTGTAACGATCTATTATTGTTTCTGAAAACCCTGTTGCAACTCTCCTTATCTTGGGTTCATTGTATACGTCTACAGTAAAAACATTCCTAGAATACTGATCCAGAATTGGAGTTGGTAATATAATGAAATATAACATAAATTCTTTACTAATCCACTAACATATGCAAGTATGTATGCGCAATCGACTTAAGTTTAGAACAATATTTGTATTCTTAAAGTACATGGTTTTAGGCATGAACACAATACATCTGAGGGATGTCAATCAGTTCAACTTTAGAATTAAAATACATCGTTTAAAGGCATCGTTATTTCAAAATCATTGCAGAAATAAAATATTGTGATTATAATCAATGTGGTAACGCCAAGCTATAAGGTACAATTTCATTAAGTGAGATGTATTTTACTTAAACTTTTTATTAAACAAACAAATTTCTAAGAGTGAATCAGCAAACTAATATGTAGGTAAATCAATCATGTTACTATAAGAGCCAAATAATCAGTAGCTGCAACAATTGCATCTCTTAAAATTTTCTACATCAGGATAAACGCAAAAAACTTTGGAAGATAGAACAATAGTGAAAGAAGCATTTATTGAATGGGCCAAGTATTGTTTGTTAATCTCAAAAAAGGTTATCTCTGCCATCAAAGAGGTCAAGTTATCTCGTTTAACTATTACTATACAAAATCGTAACAGATTCTAATTTATTCCTTTAAACCTCACCCTTATCCATTATCTTGTCACGCTACCTCCTCATTCCCTTAATGGGTTGTTAGAAAATAAGTTAAACAAAGAATATTAAATATGGAAATACTATTTTTATGTTAAGTTGACAGACACCTAAGGGTTTACAGTATACGAGTGTTTTCTAATTCCTCCCTTTGTATGACATTCTTAAACCGTAGATGGACTGTTCGAAATGTATTTTAATTTTGGAAATTTTATTTTAAAGTTAAGTTGATAGACATTTTCGGGTGTAAAAATTACATATATTTGTTTAATACATCCTTTTATGACGTACACGTCCCCTAGCTGGAACTATTCAAAAATGACTTAAACGATGTATTTTAATTATAGAAGTAATTTACAGTTTATCGACACCTAAGGGTTTAGATTACCAATTTTTTTTCTACTTTACCCCCATATCGTCACCGTCATGTTAAACAAGGTTGATTTTTCCCCTGCTTTCGATAAGCACAAGAAAAAGTGGCCATTCCACTTAAAATAATGACTATATTACACATTTTTAACCACATTTTAAAGATGCTACTACTACTCCAAATATTAATTTTATGGCTCTCTGTGAGTTTTTAACGAAATAGTTCATCAAACAACTAAACGAGATCCGTTTATGTGATGGCATGTGTGTGTGTGTGTGTGTGTGTGTGTGTGTGTGTGTGTGTGTGTGTGTGTGTGTGTGTGTGTGTGTGTGTGTGTGTGTGTGTGTGTGTGTGTGTGTGTGTGTGTGTGTGTGTGTGTGTGTGTGTGTGTGTGTGTGTGTGTGTGTGTGTGTGTGTGTGTGTGTGTGTGTGTGTGTGTGTGTGTGTGTGTGTGTGTGTGTGTGTTATGTTATATATATATATATATATATATATATATATATATATATATATATATATATATATATATATATATATATATATATATATATATATATATATATATATATATATATATATATATATATATATATATATATATATATATATATATATATATAT
>JARFJB010001932.1:147500-222500 GCA_036346205.1 Vesta saturnalis
GTGACAAATCTAAAAATTTCTTATTAATCGTAAATTCTAAATAACTGAAGAATAATCATAAATGATGTTAATAAAATCAAGAAACAATTTTAAAAGAAATTAATGTGCAGTTTCAGCGAGACATATCTTAATCATAACCTCACATATTGTGTAAGATAGTAGGGAATAGATCAATAACTCAATTAATATAAAACTAATTGTAGTAGCCCTGAAGAAGGCGGCATCCGAATATATGCCGAAAGCTTGGCAAGCAAATAAAGAGTATTCTTCATAAAAAAAAAACCTCGGTTCGTAATTCCCCTAACGAGTGTATTATCTTTAATATCAATACGTAACGACCGTTTACTTCTTGTTATTATATATATATATATATATATATATATATATATATATATATATATAGTCACAGCCAAAGTAAATAATCTAGCTATTATGTATAATATCCAGACATTATGTATAATAATTAGCGAATTTGGTCAAAGTGATTAATTAATTACTTTATCCAGCTATTATACATATTATCTATATGAAATACTTAGTCAGTTTGCCTTCTTGGTGATGTACAAAAACTATTAGGTTTGGGAGAACTAATAAAATGAAACGATTTTGCTCAAAGTTCAATGTTTTAACAACTCAAAATATTTAAACAAAGTTTTCATAATCTGGTTCGTCATTTTTGTCGCCGTCATTCAATACAATCTCTAGATCTTCTTCTGTATTAAGGTTATTTAATGAATCTAGAGGAAGATTTATTCCTATTTTAGCTTTGCAGCCAAACATTGCTTCGTAGGAGCTGCGATTTATTCGTAAGTGATAAGCTCTGTATTTCATAAACTGGGCAAAGCGTAGCACTTCAGGCCATTTTGGGGTATTGTTGGATCTAACTAAGTACGAAGCATTTTTCAATATCTTGGTTGGCTCTTTCGACTGACCCCCGTGACTGAAAGTGTCTGGGCTTGCCATGTACAATTTTTAGTTTGGGCCACATTGCACACACTACTTCGACTACTTTGCAAAATACAGGGGACTCCAAAAATAGTAAGTATATCAAGCAAATGGAAAGCAATTTCTTCCGTTCTTTTGGATTTCAATGGTCTCGCTGTACAAACTTTGTAAGGTGGTCTTGATATACCATAATGAATGTGTAATCCCCGTCAGCCTGTGACTGCATGTCAACCAAATCTATTTGACATCTTGAATTAAATTCCTTGCATAGAATTGGCTTGACAAGCAGTACTTTTCTGACAAGATTCACATTGGTTCAAGTAAAATGTAACGAGTTCAGTAGTCACACTTATATTTTGTTTTAATCCCTTTCATCATTCTGACCCGACTACCATGACCAATATTGAGATGACAGTCGTTTCTTCCAAATAAGAATAATAAATTATTGATTCACCTTCGTTTTTCATAGGAACAATGAGATTTTCAGAATTTCCAAGTTTCACAATATCATACCTTGCAAGACGTTGGTAATCTTTAGGTGTTTTCTTAATGATCTTGTTCTTGGTCTCTTTCACGTTCATTATCAGCGACCGAGACTGATGGCTTGTAAACAACTGATTATTTTTACCTTTACAGTCAATAACTCTATTTATTTGTTCAGTAAAACGAATACTAACAACACGCCACTAAACACTAACTATAACGACCCAATCACGATTTCAAACGCACTACTTAGCGCACATTACATGTACCCGAACTATTGCATCATCCACCACGACGGTGGCTACTGTTTACACGCGATCGGTGGATGCAGACGTGACTTCCCCGTCTACCTAGGCGTGAGAATTATTACTTTAACTAACCCATGTACCCATGTTAGATGCTATTTATAATCAAATTATAGTCAAAGTGATTAATATTTGAAAATATTTATTATTTTAGCCAAACTGTACTAGCTATAATAAATAATGACTGGTTATTGTAATTGATTAATAACTAACTTTAGCTAGCGAATTTAGTTATTATACGTAACGTCGGAATATTATACACAACTGATTATTTACTTTGGCATATATATATATATATATATATATACACAAACATATATTGAGATGGTTAGAAGTAAGCATAATACAGGGGCTAGAGTTGTCAAGCTTATATTCTTTATAGTGTTCAAATTTAAATAGATTTGAGAATGTATACAGTTCATTTTAATAAGAAAATTAGTAGACGAGAGGGAAAATATGCTTTTGATTTAACAAAACAGGCTTTGTGGGATGTGCACGAGTTTGTTTTATTCATAAAAGCAATTGAGCTATACCAGCAGTGTGTGAGGAAGGTCAAAACGATTGATATTTTTGGGTACGATTAGTTTCGGTGAACATATTTCAGTAATTTTACAGTTCAATCAATATATTTGAGCAGTTTAAACACTTTACTGGTATTTATCAGATGATGTAGTTTAATTCTAAAATGTAGAATATGTATAGATGTAGGTACAATGCAGGAACTACATAAACGGTAAAAAAGGGTTATGGTGCGAACACTATATATTTATATTTCACAGACAAAGTGTATAAAAAGTGCAGGAGAAGTGGTAGTGATGTAGAAACATTGAGAAAAACATGAACAACATTTCTAAAATGCGATATTTAATATAAAAGTACATTTTGTGCAAAAAATTTATATAAATGTGTTAAACAATATGGATTTCTGATATGACAAAGTTATGAACTATGGACTAAAAGTAAACAGTATTTGTGTTAAAGACAGTTATAAGAACAGGATAAATTAACATTTTAAGTGATTTAGGCGTTTTAAACGCAAGTTACAAGTAAAAATACATTAAATTAGGTTAAGTACTATATTTAAAAATTTTGCAAATTTATAGTGTTTTTACGATAAGTTAAGTTTAAAATAAATTATAATAGCACATATTAGTAGGTTTCCCTCGTTTTCATAAAGAAATTTACAATATACAAGTAGTATGAACATAAAATTTAGAAAAGTTGGGTTAACTACCTAAAATGTGAATATGAAATTGGAATTTCTGTTAAAATTAAGTTAAATGATTTGAAATAGATGTATTCTGATATAGTTTTTCATGTAGATTCCGAATATGTAATTAGTTTAGGTATAGAATATAGATTTTGTTAGATGTAGGTAAATTTTAAATTATCAAAATGCAAAGCTTCGGAGCGAAATAGTGCTTGTGGGGTGTCATTTTATGCGGAATCTTGCCCTGATTCCAAATCTGTATTCAAAAAGCAAATCCGACTTGTTATAGCATAATTTGTATTTCAGTTAAGTTAACAATTGGGTTTAGACCAATCAGATGCTTTGATTGTTTGTGTGTAATGTAGAAAGAAAGTTGACAATTTGGTATCCAAGTGAAAAGTATAAAAGGAATTGCTTCTGATTTCTCACTCTGTTTTTTTCTGTTTTTTTGCGACTAATAAGTCATAGTGTTGGTGTTAACATGTAAGTTACAAGTATCGTTTACATTTTCGGTTTTTGAAACGCGATCAACGTAGAATCGAGATCTCAGAAACAATTGTTTTAACCTATAACAAAATTTAAAAATTAGGTTACCGATTATAAATGTCGATTATAATATAATTATTTCAAATTTGAATTCGTGTTCAAATATTGGTTGATGTGTTTTTTTTATGCTAATAAATTCATGCAATTATTTTGGATTTGATGTTTAATTTTCTTGGAAGTGACGCAGAGTAGTAAATAAACTGAATTCCATAACGGCAACTAAAATAAGAGTGCAATCAATTAAAATTTATATGCAAATAAAACATAATTTTAAATCCGAAAAATTTGTAAATATTTAAACCAACATCTAAACATACAATTAAAAATAAAGTGCTTAGCGAAAAATATTTGAGCAATATTACGTTACTTCATATTTACCACGAGGAAGAGTCCGTTCATCAGCAATTTGGATTTGGATGAAGTATGGAAAATTAAGCAGCACCATTGTGAACAGCAAAGCAGTGTCATCATCACATTCGAAGAAGTCTACGTCCAATAATTTAATATGGAACCAGCTTAATGAAAACATCCTTTTGAAAATGCAGCAACACATGTGGGTGAAATTTTACTATCATAACCCATTATTACATTGTTTATTCTTCTGATATCCTGTATGTTTGTTTTGATTGTTTACGTATAAATGTTTGTGCGACAACATGTTATAAATATCTGCAAAGTGAATGAACCGGTGTAATTATCAACATTTTAATTTTATTTTGAACTAAACATTTTGTAGATCATTTATTGAAATTTTTGAAAGGCTGCATTTGATAAAGTCAGTTAGAACGCAACGCATGCGTTATTGTGTAGATTCAACTAAAGTATGTTTCACACAGAAACCATTTAGTATAATTTACAATTTATTTAACGTGAACATTTTCATGTGGAAAATAAAATTTTCTATAATTACCCGTTTGCTATAAAATGCAATTATAATAATTTAAATGATTTAGAAGGTTAAATGTTATTTAGTGATTTTAATTTGCCAACAATTAAAGTTTAAGTACAACTGAACCCTATCCCCATTTGAGATACTGAGCTAGTCCGGAAGCATAAAAATATATATTTTAAACAAATAATATTAAATAATATTTAGCCACATTTTAGTGTCCCACTTGTTCGCCAATTAAACATTACAAATTAAACATCCCAATATATATATATATATATATATATATATTGATATTGAAAAGTATAAAGCTTGTAACTTGCAGAGATAAGGATTTTCATATTGTAATTTATATAATATTGGTCACAGAAATAAATAAGGAAAAAATAGCGGCATTAATAGAAGCAGCTTTGGGAGTAGGAGAGCATCGTAAATAATATAGCCACTTTTATCACTAACGACGTAATAGCAAGTATAAATACTGTTGTATAATGAAAACGGCGCTCTTACGCAGTGAGAATCGGTGTTGTGAATGATTTTGCTCTTCACCTCATGATCTAATAATTTAACTATAAAATCTCATGATTGTCGTATTTTGCGTTTAACATCATTATAAATTAAACAAACATAATCTTACGTGCTCGAGTAATAATTGAGCAAGCATATCTTATTAAAAATATTTTTATACGCTATCCTACTCGACACATCCGCCGCATGTGCCGTTATTAACTAACTTCAGATGCTTCAGTGCAGGATGCGTGCGCTAATGCTAGATCTTCGAACACGAATGGCGGATGACGTTTATGTGAAACGTTCTTTACTTTTTTTCGGTTTTTTTATGTAATTGGTTTCTACCTTAGAATATAAAATATCCGGAAGGAACGTTGAGCTATATACCGTATTTAAAAATTGCGACGGAATTCGCCATATAGAACATCCAAGTATGACTGATTCTTGAACTGTTTTAAAGTATCCTGTATAATAATTACTGGTAATAATTAAGTGTTTATAATAACGTTGTGCACGTTAAGTACTTTTGTATTGAAATATTACATAAAGTTCATTCGTTTAACTTATCCCGATGACGTCATGTAGGCATTAAATCATGAAATGACCGTCGTCTGTAATTTAAAACAAAAATATGAGCACTGATACCAACCTTTCCACAGAACAACTTTCCTTTATTTGCTTATACGTTGATTGAGGTTACGTACGCTCGCCGGTTGGTTTGTTTCTTCGTTTATTCATTCCTTCTTGAGTTAATATTGTAAAAGATCGGTTCTTTTCAGAACCACATTACTTTCTAGTGTTCATTTAAGGTAAAGATTAATTCGTTTTACAGAAAGAGATAACATTTATGTTTTCATTTGTAGCACATCAACATGCCTCGTAGGTCAATTACCGTAGTCGAATACTTTAATAAAGAAAAACAGAACAACGGGCCCTTATCACCATTAACAGCAGTGCATGCAAGGGTTAGCGATGCTTTGAAAATTGACATGAAAGCTATTTCTAATGCTTTAGGACGACATCAAAATCAAGAAGAAAACAAGGAAAATGAAGCTCAACGAAAAGTCTAAAAACAAAAGACATGGATCAACGACAAAAAAGTGAAATCCGTACTACAATTTACAACATGTATATTAACCATAAACATGTTACATTAGATACGCTCTTAACAAAAATTAAAGAAAGAGGTATCGTTGAGTGTAAAAGGACTAGCCTCTATCACGTTTTGTTGGACATTGGATTTCATTTCAAGCAAACTAACAATAGAAAAGCTCTTTGCGAAAAAACAGATGTGGAAAGAAGCGTTAGAAACAGTTTCACCTTCAGTTTGGTTAAAAACGATTAAACATGCAGAAGCTGAAATTCTAAAGTCTTGGGAACAAGAAAAAGTTTATGACGTCCAAGTCAATCCAATTATACATCCAAACGATAACACAGATACAGAAAATGAAGTGTAGTGAACATTTAATTTCTTGCTTTAATTGAATTCTTAACGCAAACAGTTTTCTCCAAAAACTTAATAATAATCTATAATAATAACATATAATGTATGTTATTGTACATTAACATTATAATTTATAACAATAAATTATTTTCAACACAGTCATGTTTAAATGTGAATGGACAAATTTACGTTTTATTACATTATTGGTTATATTGTGTTTGAAACGATACTTTGAATAAGTTTAAAAAAGTACTATAATTCAATTACATTAAATACACCAATAATTTTGAATTGCAGTATAATAATCTTCTACACAAACAAGTGTATAAATAAACACCGATGACTGAAATTATCATCACGTATTTTGCAATTCGAGTGTTTTCTCAAAGCATAATGATTAGTAGCGTTCCTAAAAAATTCAATCTTTATGAATAAATCAAATAAATAACCATTAACTCACAAATATAAATAACTCAAAGATATATAATCGCCAATTTATGTAGAAAGTATTGGAACAATTACTTCCTTTCTTTGGAAGAGTTCATTGGTCTTAACCTACAAATACCTATTTACAAAATTTTTGCAACATTTTAGAATATATAATAACTTACCAAAATTCATCTGCTACGTTTTAAGTTTTATTGAAAATAATATGCTTTTATTTTATTTTGCCACCATAATGTTCTTTATACGCCCCCAAATGCGGGCGTAATGTGGTCTTTATAGCACGGAAATGTCATTGTTGCTAAGTAGCATGATTACAGCAAACACATGACCTGATATGTCACGTAAGTTGAAAGAATTACTATACAACCTTTATTAATAAAAATAATAGTAATGAAACTTATTCTTTATAAAAATTGAAAATACAGTTGGATAAATTTGAAATTGTAACTCCAGATGTCATCTTAGTAACAACAAATTAGCCTACTGTCGACTTTATTTCACTGCATTTGCATTTAAAAACTTGCCGAAAATACTGAATCCTTTTAAAATTTTGTTCCAGTTTCATGGTGCAAAATAAAATAAAACAGTGTATGTACCACGGGCATAATTGTAGATTATGGCTCTCAGGAATATAAAAGCCCTCCGCTTCGCGTCGGGCTTTTAACATTCCCTCGAGCCATAATCTTTTGATTATGCCCTTAATAGATAAATATCTATTATGTGCGTACATCTACAATACGTAAATAAAACTTTTGTCTTTTATTTGCAAACATTATGACATTTATATTTATGTGTTAAGTTAAAGTTGGTAATGTTGGTATCAAAACTGTTTGTATCAAGAAAACTTAATTTGTTGTTAACGTTATCCTTGTTAGTTACTTGAGTTAATAAGAGCCATACAAAACGACACTCTTGGAATAATACGTTAGCTAACAGTGTACATTGTATTCAATATGTAGAAAAGGATAGTCATACACAAGTGCGCGTTTAATTCATCGATCAATCGGGTTAAACGAATGTCCTATAATACCAGATTCAATTTAGGTTATGGTTTTAATTCTTAGGCGTAATGATCATTGTTCTGCAAGACTTAACCTTAAAAATGCTATAATTTATATTTTTAACTGTACCGTATCAGGTAGTGTAAATATTTCCTTGAATAAATGCACTAGTTATATCGTCGATTATAAATATATTCTAAATATTAAATAATTTAAAATATGTGTATATTCATTATAATTAACCGGAAACATGTTTTCCGCCATATGCAACATCCATCCCGGACGCACATATAATTGACAAAAACTCCTTCCCGGTATTTTATATTCTAAGGTTTCTACTACCATAGTTTAATTAAATTGAGTTGAGTTTTAGTTTCTTGTATGTTAATGTTACAAGTTTATATTAAAATGTTATGTAATAGTTAAGAGTTTTGGTTGGTTGATTTTTTAAATAAGGTTCCTCCAATGCAGTTTTATAAATTAGCGTATATTGAAATAACCCTGACTTCCGTCGTTGTTTCAGTGTTGCCAACAGAATATTTATTTGTATTTCTTAAAATAATTGTTTCATTAATCGAATTTGGTTAGATTAGGTTAGGAGAGATTCCTTCAGAACCCTTTATTAATGTTAATTCACATTTAAAATTTACATGAAAGTACCAATACCTATTGGCAACGCAGCGTGCAGAAGTCAGGGCTAATTCAATACAGGACGTCCTAAATTATGGTATCAATCTCATGAATTTCTATCATCGTACTCATGAAAAACCAGAATTTTAATTTCACAACACTGGACTGAGAATCGGCAAAAGAAGAATAAAGTTTGTCATGTCTTATATAGTGCATCGGTAGTGGAACATTTTTTTGCTTGTTTTAAATAATACCTGATAATTTTGTTTTTAGTATTTTGCAGCTGATGAAATGGATATTATCGTGTGGTATAAAGTTTCTCTGTTTCGAAATTAGAATGTACAATTCTCGCATGCATTTAGTTATTGGAAAGAACTCAATTCTTAAATGATTTTTGGTGACTTTTTGTTCAAAAGTTTACGTTGTACACGTTATTATAAAATGAAATATAAAAGTTGTTTATTAGTTGCTGCGGAAACTATCAAATTAGCTCACTATTGCCAACCTAATTATTTTATCACCAAATTTGTTATGTCAGTAATTAATAAATATGATGAAATAAGCCCGAAACAGAGAAAATAGTATAAAACATTCGTTGCAGAAGCTCTTCTGCAACTTATGTTTTAATATACCATTCTGTAAACTAATATAAATGATTCAACGTATACGCTTATTGCGATGTTACGATGTTTTGAATTTCTTTTCGATAAAGCTGCTTATCACTATAATGACTAAAACATTTTAATCAACTACAGTTATTGATATATTTTTGCTTTGTCAATTAGAATTAGTTTTGAATTCTTGACCACACTTCACTGTGTATTAAATTTAGTCTTTGCCTTTTCTTTTCAAGGTAACCTCTCACTGAGAACATCCCCTTGTATACATTAACAGGGATAGCACACAATTTTCGAAACGAACGACAGATAATTTACAAAAGATTTCACTTGGTACTTTGGTTCCTTAGATATTTGGTTTAATTTACATATGGAATAAAAGGTCAGAACACGTGTAGAGCAATAAAGGTTTAAGAACTACCTTTGAAATTTTTATTCAATAAAATTGCTAAATAAACACGCCTATAAATTGTCTAAAGAATAATAATTAGTTACTTTATTGCATATTGTACATTCAATTCAACCAACTTGTCTTATTTTGAACAAAACTATTATTTACCCGATTTCCTCCTGACAAGAAAGGGATGTACACTAGTTCAAAGGTTTTGCTTCCAAGAAATGTTATTAAATCGCGTCACATCTACACACTTTCATTGTTCAAGTAGCACTGAGCGAAAATCGTACTCTGAACATAATACGACCCCAGATTACCTTTTATAATGACAGCTGTCATAAATTGGTTGGCATAGGTATTACAAAGAAACTACATGCAATAATATAGTATGTGGGTCATTCTGGAATACGCAATATAAATAAAATAAGCTGAACTAAAAACTTCCTCTGACAGTCTCAAATGGTAACTAACCATTGATTAAACAAATTATATCACACTTTTTTAGAAAATTATTTTTTAAATATAACAGAAGCTTTGCATGAGAATCAAACAAAAACAATGCTTTTTAAGTAATGCTACTGCGTTAATATTATTTTGTTTTCTGTATGAAAGGCAATATTTAATGACTAAGGTTAACTAACTCCCTATAGGCATGTTAAAGTACGTACTGAAACTATTTCAATCTAATTGCACCTATATTACCTATCAATATTAATTGCTTTGGGATGAGCACCACAAATGAACTTGTAATCCATCACTCTCTGCTTTTTATTGTCAATGTCGTGGAATTATAGTTTCTACAATTTATATCTAAATGTTGCCATTATAATTACAATGATTATGCTAGTTATGTTTAAAAAATTCTGTTATTTCACGAGTTTTGCTGATTCTATTATGTAGTAAATCTAACCGTTTATACACCATAATGGCACCATTTACTTTTTATTAGAATTTTAATTTAATTTATGGGATTATTTAATGTATACAGATTTACTAGACGGCAAAATAAGAGAATCATGTAATAAATAATACACTAATAAAAATTAACTGGAATAAACGAGTAGTTAAAACTTCATTTAATGTGTTATATGTTACATAATTTATCTGTGCATACTTCGTGAAAAAGTTTCCATTTAGATATTAGGGGTTTGTACATCATTTCCCTATAATTTTCCTTTTATTTTTGCAAAGAATAACACATAAACCCAGGTTTACCGTATATTTATATATTAATAAATATGTTACAATTGAATATTAAATCGCAAATAGTTATACGGTTTTTACATTTTAGTTAGGAAAAAGTTGGAGTTGCTGTTATTTATCTATGTAACAGAAATTCTCTATTTCGCGAACCTTAACCGTTATTAATGAAAACATACAGATCTTAGAGATGTAAACTTTCAACATTATAGTACATAATTAAAATACTAAACTTTTTGGTTTTTCAAATGGTGTATTTTTCTATGTATATTTTATACATATCTACATGTTTCGATTACAATTACAGTTATGGTTCTCAGTAAATGGTACTATCTATAAGAATTGCTTAAGGTATTACAACAAATTTGTTCTGTAATCGTACAGATTTACTTATATAAAACATAAATAGAAAAATATACCATTTCAAAACCCAAGTGTTTAAGAAGTACAGTCAAACTCACTTAAGACCAGCACGGATAAAACGAGATTCTGGATATAACGAGCGTTTCGTAGGTAAATGATTGAAATTGTATTAGTTTACGTACTAATTTTTCTCGCTTATTACGTTCACGTTTCACGATAAAGACGAGCAAATTGCAAATTTTGTAGTAGTTTTTATATACATACTAAAAGCCGTTTCAAGAAAATATTTGTTAAGAATTTTGGGATTTCCGTAATTACGTTTCACAGAAAAGACGGACACATTTTAAAAGACTTAAAATAGATTAAAAGAGATTACCTACTGCTTAGAATTCGCTTATGCCTTCCGGCTTACCAATTGTACACATTGTACCTGTTTTACAAATGAATGCAAGGTAGTTTCTGGTCAGTTGTCACTTTTGCAGCAAGACGTGAGGTTGGAAAATGGCTTCAATAAAACGCAAAACACTTTCAATTCGCGAGAAAGTTGAGATAATTCGGGAACTAGAAAATGGTGCAAAAAATTCCGCGACGTGCAAAAAATATGGTTTACCATCATCTACCGTGTCAACGTTGTGGAAAAACAGAAAAACTACACTGCAGTATTCGAAAACAATTTAACTGGCGTGAAAGAACTAAACAAGTGTACTAGAGATGGTATTGATAAAGCGCTAATTGTGTGGTTTAAAAACCAAAGAAGTGCCGGTTTACCCTTTAATGGGCACATTTTAAAAGCGCAGGCTGAGAAGTTCGCGGAACAATTAAATTATACAGACTTTAAGTGTGATAATGGGCGGATTGATCGCTTTAAAAACCGCAATAACATTGTTTATGGAAAAATAAATGTTGAAGCGAAATCAGTGGACACTAACGTTATAGCTGAGTGGTTAAAAAGTGTTTGGCCAGAATTACGACGACAATTTAAAGATGAAAACACCGACGAAGCCGGATTATTTTTCAATTTAACCCCAGATACCACTTTAAAATTTAAAAATGAAAAATGTATTGGTAGAAAAATGTTGAAAAATCGTCTCACTGTTTTAATTTGCGTCAATATGACGGGAAGTTAATCGATCCAATGGAAAATAAACAGGATCTTAAAATAAGCGTGTTAGATGCAATTCGCCTAATGAGTGATGCGTGGAATAATGTGGCCCCCACAACTATTCAGAACTGTTACAAAAAAGCTGGTTTTGTTTCTGCTGTAAATGAAGGTTTCGAAGAAGAAGACGATCTTCCTTTATCTACTTGGTTAGAAAGTAGAGACATAAATAATTTTCAAAATTGCGCGTCCTTAGATGACTACGTAGATTTTATGCCGATGTGATTACTTCGGGTTTAAAAACTGACGAAGAAATTATACAAGAAATTACAGAACAGGAATCTGAAAGTGATGAAGGTGATATTATTGACGCAGTTTTTTGAATAAAGCGGTAGTGAGCAAATATTTAAATCTATAAGTGTTTTAAGAGGTAGTCTCAATGATGTTAAATTTAAATCAAAACGTCAGCTAAAAATAAATGAAATTTTTAATAACTCTCCTAATGCTTAAGAGATATTCCGCTTTTTATTGCAAAATAATGTATTTTTATGCGTAATAAACAATATTTTTTAAAATGTAGTACCCTTTTTAATCTTTAGAGTTTCTCGGATATAACGTTTAACGGATACAACGAGCAAAAATTAGCAGTCCCAGAGATCTCGTTTTAACCGAGTTTCACTTTATATAAGTTTAAGTTCTACCAGGTAAAGTGGGATAACATCGGATTAAGAAGAAGGATGGAAATAAATTATGTGTTATTATTTCATTCTAAGTTTGAATTATTGAAATTGCTACTAAATTTCAGGTTATTTTATATTACTATTCTCAATTCAGTTTTGCAACACAGAGAAAATTTTTTATAACCGGCTGGAGGTCAAAAACATTGTGAATAGGTAATACATTTCGTTAAAAACCAGGACATTAATACATTTAAATATACAGGATATTCAGCCTAATATGGCAAAAGTGGCACTGAATCAAGTTCTCCGCATTGTAAACTTATTTTTAAAGACGCTGGATATACCGGAAGAAGAAAGAAAACGAAGCGGTTTGCCCGGTTTCTTCTTATTAAGAGTATAGGAGGTCACTTTTCAGAAATGCCACCTTTCTTAATTACAAAATCGTTAGATAGTGTAACAGGTAAAATAAAGTCAGCTAAGAAAATTGTAAAAAAAATTTATCATTGGAAACTGTTCCCAATTTACAGTCTAAAAGTTGTTAGGTGTAAATCGTCTATGTGATATGAATGTTCAGTTCACACCTCGTAGTACACTGAACCATTCTACAGAAGTAATATATTATTTTGACTTTTTAAATTGTATAATTGATGAAATCGTTGATGGCTTAAGAGACGAGAAAGTCATAGACGTTCGGCGTATTAACCTTCCGTCGGGCGCAACTAATCTGTGAGATGAAGTAATGAGTTTTTTTTTTGCACCAATCAGCGAGAACGGAGCGGAGTGGAGCAAGTCTCCTAGTAGCTTCCTGCCCCCCACTTATAAAAGATCGTTTTCGGTTTTTATCCAGTACTTCGCTGAGTGTCGTGATTGGTGTATTAATCTCACAGATGAATTGCGCCCGATGGTGTAAGTATTTTTGATTTTCAAATTTTTACTTTTTTTGTTTATATTTCGTTTTTTAAACCTAAAATAGCAAGTGTAACACGTTCTAGTCCCTAATTTAGTGATATTGACCTTTATTCACTGTAACATACAAATAGTAATCTGTCAGATTATTGCGCCCGATTGCGTAATAGGATTATCTTTTTTTATTTTTCAGAAAGGAGTGGTTTCTTTATCAAAGCAATCTACTACCTCAATTGCTTCAACATCGAAATAACCTCCTCCTCGAAAGTTTGACCTGCGGAACCCTACAGACTTGGCGGAAATCCATCTTACTTTGTGGGGTGAAGACGAAATAGTGGCTAATGAGAACAATGGAGATGACGAGTCCGACAATGATACTGAAGAAAGAAGAAAGAGAAGAGGATTCTAATACTGACCAAGACGGTGAGAGCTCTGATGAAGACGAAACGGCTGGTCAAAAATTTTATGTTGGAAAGGATGGAACTAAATGGGCAAAAGTAAAGCCTTCAGCTAGTATCAGAAGGAGAGCACATAATGTTTTGTTGCGATTACCTGGCCCCACTGGAAATACTCGGCATGCAAGGTCCCCAAATGAATGCTGGAATAATCTGTTTTCGAATGACGTAATTGAATTGATCGTAAAGTATACTAATATATACATTGAGAAAAAAAATTATTCAAAAGAAAGGAATGCAAAACCTACTGATTTGATTGAATTTCTCAGTTTTATTGGCTTGCTCTATCTTGCAGGCGTTCTAAGGAGCAATAGGCAGTCGTTACAAGAGTTATGGGGTGAAGATAGTTTTGGTGTACAATTTTTTCATTTGGTAATGAACTTGAAAAGGTTCAAGTTCCTTATAAAGTGTACTCGGTTGGATGACGTAAATACACGAGATCAGAGAAAACAATGCGATAAACTAGCAGCAGTTCCCGAAATTTTTGACCTGTTTGTAACGAACTATCAAAAGAGTTACTCACCTGGAAAAGCTGTTACTGTAGATGAAAAGCTGGAGGGGTTTCGTGTGAGATGCTCATTTATATAGTACATCCTATCAAAACCCCAATAAGTACGGTATCAAGATTGATGCTGCCGTTGATGCCAAAATGTTCTACACACATAACTTAGAGATATATGCAGGCAAACAGCCAGGTGGTCCCTTTGAGATAAGCAATAAGCCGCAAGATGTGGTCATGAGAATTGTTCAACCGTTGTATTGATCAGGACGTAACATTACAAAGCAAAAAAGGTGTCATTTTTGGGAACCTTGCGAAAAAACAAACGCCAGTTCTCTCCTGAATTTGAGAACACAAAATTTAGGGCTGTAAATAGTAGTTATTTCGGTTTTACAAAGAACAGCTCACTTGTGTCATTTGTGCCGAAAAACGGGAGGAATGTTCTTCTAATTTCAAGCATGCACGATCACGACTAAGTTGATGCAGTCTCACGAAAACCACAAATGATTTTGGATCATAACGCCACCAAATCTGAAGTCGATATAGTTGACAAATTGTGCGCTACCTATAACGTATCAAGAAATGTACGAAGATGGCCAATGGTGGTTTTCTTTGCACTACTAAATATAGCAGGTATTAATGCAGAAGTGGTATATGTCTTCAATAGGTTTTTTGAAAGCTCTATGCAACGAGTTGTGTTTGAAACAACTCCAAAGAAAGAGCATTCAGACAAGGGGAATGCCCATTCAACTACAAAACGAACTACGTGAGTTCCAGCCTACCTCACAACATCAGGATATGCCTGCACCTGCATGCCACGACGGACAGAAGAAGAGGTGTTCCAAATGTCGTCAAATGAAAAAAGTTCTCTATTCAAAATATAAAAGTAATTTGAAGTATTCTGTTTGGAGCATGCCAAGATGATATGTGAAAAATGTTATGATTCAGTTTTTATAGTGCCTCAACCTAGGAGAACTTTTCATTATTTTTATGATTATGTGGACTTGTTTTTGTGAAAAGTTTTTTTTTTGGAACAATTTGATGATTTGTTCAAATTTGTAAATTCAAACTGCAAAGAAAGCATAAATAAACGCAAATATAAGCGAAAACTTAAGTTTGAAACGTTTTTCTTTCCCTACACTCAAAAATCGCATTAATTGTATACATTAATTTGTCAGATGAATTGCGCCCGACCATGTTAGGACTTGCATTGCGCCCGACGGAAGGTTAAATCTAGAAGAAACGGAGTACTTGCAGACATAGCAAAACTACTCTCAATTTTTCGGTCTTTTAGCTATAAACTGTAATAGATAATCAACATGTACTTGAAAGTGGTTGTAAAATTAACGCAATATGTGTGAACTGTAAAAGTGAATGCATGGCAAATGACCGCAGATGCCCAAAATACCAACAAAAACTAGTTATTCAAGAATTCAAAACGATCAAAAACTTTGAAGCAAAGTAGGGATTGAAATTAGCGCCAGTATCTAAAATAAAACTTACGCGACGGCATCGACTACAGCCAAAGTCAACATCGTTCATGGCATAATTAAATACATTTCTTACAGAGCTTGATAAAATGATAAACAATAGCATAAAATTTCACATCTCAAGTATTCTCGATCAGTCGTCAATGTCTTCATCAAAACGTGTTAGACTAACGATGAGGGACATGAAAACTGGAGATAATATGTCAACAAGCCAAAAAGGAAATGGACAAACGGTCGTACAAATGAAAAGGCAATACAAAGAAAAAAAATCATGGTGACGAAAAGGTACGCCAAAAAGAAACTTGTCTAGTTGCCCAAGCCCTGGGATTTCAAAGATACAATCATAATTGAACAGTATTATTAAGAGTGTGACATTTAATCTAGTCTATGGTACAGAATTTATATTACTTGCTTTCGTTGTGTTGTTCAACGTATAAACAGTATCCTTTATCTAATATGATAGTATTGTCCTTCACTGATTCTACACTTACCAGAGTTACAGTCAACGCTTTCTTTGTACATATGACCCATTAACCGTATGTTCCGGAATTTCAACCCTGAAAAATACTTTAATTTAAGCAGAAATAGAACCTAATGTTGTTACCTCAGAATTATGTCCAAGGGAGCGAGTGGTTCTTCTAATTAAAAACGACGTTTCCTTTAATTGCAATAATCATATCGTAGTATACAGTGATGGAACCAGAACGATGAATGGATCGGAGAGCACTATTTATGAAAATGAAAGACATAACTGGGCTTTAAAGCCATATGCAACAACAAGATATGACCGAATGTACGCCATATGCACTCAGTGTTATTTTGTGTACATAATACAGGTAATCAATTTCTAATATGTATAGACAATCTAAACACTCGTAGATTAAAAAATATATTCTTTGTGCCTTCGTTATGTAATAGGGCATATGCAAACCGCAAATGCGTCCGAAAACTATAAATAATAATACTAAATTACTGTTGGTGTTCGTTGTAGTCACAGTGTAACAACCCATTTTGAGTTGTATTAAAATATACCGTAATTTTTGTTCTTCGTTCATTTAGTTGTAAATATAAGAAAAAATTTTAATTAATGATTTATTGGTATGTGGTAGGCAACTTAATTTGCATTTTGGTGTAACTTAAGTGCATATCTTCTTAAAGGTTTATACTCCCACTTCTTTAAATTATTTTTTCCTGCTCAATATTTTCGCGTAACGCGTCATCGTTGACTTAATTCTTTGCGCAAATTTTTTCGCGCACGGCTATATCACCTGATATTCTAGGCGTCCATTTTTTTTTCACTTCTTGTGATACGCTGTTAGATGCAGGAATCCATTTTTGGGTTTCCACCTAAATTTTGTACAAAGTGCCATTGATATAATGGTAAGATCTATTTAACGCATTATATTAAAATCTAAAACATTTGCTCTTTGCAGGCACTTTGACTTTTACTTTTATTACTTTAATTACATTATAATTACTCGTTTAATTCTATTTTTACGTGCGCTTTCATTTTATGATTGCAATTTTGCATTCAATGATGATCTAAATTTTGGTCACAATTTTTTATTGGAAATTTCAAGAAAATGCAATAGACGGATTATTCAATCTCATGAAGATAAATTTATAAGAAGGAAAATTCCATTTTGGGTGTGGTTTACAACGTAAAGTATTGTTATTTCAAGATATTGCGCAACATTGATACAAGGATTACATCACCTTGGTTTGCATTTCCGCATTTATTTTTTATAATACCAGGGGTTCTCAAGAAGATTTATTATATTTTGTGCGGGTATTTATATTTATAACAATTATTTAGTAATTTAAGGCTATAACTAGTTCTTAAGATATATTTTATTTAACCCTATCATTAACTGTTAATAAACATAGTTTGTATATTTTTTATTTTTTTACATTTTGGTAGAATTTTTATTGAAAGCAACCTAGGTTTAGTTATTCCGAGTATAATTAAAAAATAACTTGGCGTCCGAGATCTTTTTATTAGTATTACATGGCAGTTATTATATTGATGTTCAGTGGGAGTAATCGAGCAGAAATTGTGATAATTAAGCAAATCAAAAGATTGAATCAGCCCATTTTAATCAACCGACTGGGACAAAGGCATTATTTTTGGTGAATAGTTTGTATCTCCAGTTAGTTTAACGATTTATTCGGAGAACATTTTTACACTTATTTCTTTATTATATTATTAAAACACTTATTTGTACCTATTCACTTATTTCTTTATTAAATTATTTAAAACACTATACCATTACCATTACCACTTATTATAACAGAACTGATATAATATTCGACATAATCGACATTTGACATAACACAAAGCCTAATCGCGGTATCGTGTACGTATACGCATCCGATAGTACATCCGTATTAGTTCCGTATAAAATACAAATTAGGTCTATAAATTATTATGACGACAACAAATTGGTAAAGTACCCACAAAATTCGAGCAAATGAATAATTTCGCAATTGTACTTTTTATGTTATATTGGTCACTTGTCAGTATTGCCAACTTAATTACAACAGGTATGAAATTTTAAAAAGTACAACAATTTTGTTTATTGCATTGAATCACAAAATAGTTGACGTCGGCACAAAAAATGTTCGTCTCGATCAGCAAAGTTTACTCGTATTCGCAAACAACCATTTTCTGACATTGTAATACAAATAACTATTACGGTATACAGAATGATTTATTAATTAATATGATTATATCTTAGATTTATTATGTGGACCCATCAATTTCACTGACCATGATGTGGATACCTAGTCACATGTGAATTCCTGGAAATAATATTGCTGACACCAGTGCAAGAGATGCCACTAAAATGCATAACGCAGACGTTCGTCATGTGAATTTTAAAGACATTAAATTATACATAGAACAAAAAACTAAACGGTATTGGGATAACCATTGTAAAAACACAAAGCAAAAACATTTACAAAAAAAAGACATTACACATTGGAAAAGCAACGATACGGGAAGAAACTGTACTTAACAGATCACGTATCGAACGTGCGTGAATGCGCGCGGCGTGCATGCGTGCGCGCGTGCGTCAGTGAGTGAGTGAGTGAGTGAGTGAGTGAGCGAGAGAGCGAGCGAGCTAGGGAGGGAGTGAGTGAGTGAGTGAGTGAGTGAGTGAGTGAGTGAGTGAGTGAGTGAGTGAGTGAGTGAGTGAGTGAGTGAGTGAGTGAGTGAGTGAGTGAGTGAGTGAGTGAGTGAGTGAGTGAGTGAGTGAGTAGGGTGAGTGAGTGAGTGAATGAGTGAGTGAGTGAGTGAGTGAGTGAGTGAGTGAGTGAATGAGTGAGTTAGTGAGTGAGTGAGTGAGTGAATGAGGGAGTGAGCGAGTGAGTGAGTGAGTAGGTGAGTGAGTGAATGAGTGAGTGAATGAGTGAGTGAGTGAGTGAGTGAGTGAGTGAGTGAGTGAGTGAATGAGTGAGTGAGTGAGTGAGTGAGTGAATGAGTGAGTGAGCGAGTGAGTGAGCGAGTGAGTGACTGAGTGAGTGAGTTAGTGAGTTCGTGAGTTAGTGTATATTTTAAAGATGTAAAAATACTAGCATATAGACCGTGAACATATCGATTATGTTCTATGCAATTTTTCGATACGACACGTAGTTTAGCGACAAAAACTTACTAAGGTATAGTTTAAGTGTGTGCGTGTTCGTATGTGTATGTGTGTGTGTGAATGTATGTTAGTATCCTCCCGAACAGTGAAACGTACATAGTTGAAGTTTCTTGCTTAACGCTGATTTCATTTCTACTGGAGCAGATGAGGTTTTGGGAGAACTTAACATGGCGCGAAATAAGCCTTAAAGATTAATGAAATAGGGGTGAATTTGCTAAAACTGTATTATCCATGTTTTTATTGAAGCGGGCGGATTAGTTTTTTTTTTAATTTAGCACCTAATCTCTTTTAACCTCTATCTGGCATGAAGCTTTAAACGTCTGTCTATTTTCATTAAGAATGTATGACAATAGAGGTTGCATAATTATCCTAAACGCATTATTACATTTAATTAAAATACTTAACTTTTGGGTTTAAATGGTGTATTTTTATATTTATATTTACATAATTCTAAACGTTTCGATAACATTTACTACTGTCGTCCTCGGTAGCAGTAAAAACTTTTAGAATCGTTTAAGGAGTTAGAACAAATTTGTTCTAACGCGATATATAGTATAGGTTCCTGGTACCCTTGCGAGTGTTGTTCTTATGCTCCTGAGTTCTCACTTTGAGTGGTTTACTGCTCTCTACCATGTATCCTCTGCCGCACTTACATGGGGCAGAGTGAAGTTACGTGTTTCTCCACTAGTGCTAGTTTGTTTATGGATGTTTCAAGCTATTGTGAAAAGTTGTTAGAATTCGGGGCCGTACCGAGTTACTAATTCTGCATTGTAAGTGTTTTTGTAACTGTGGTTTATACGTTAATTGGGTTAGTCGGCCTATTTCCACAGTTTTGTTCGTTTCTTAACGCGACGTTCCGGAAGCGGACTCTGCTTCCGTCATCAGGCTCTCCTGCGAAGGCCTGTTTTTCTGCACTTGAGTCGGATTTTTTTCTCAAGCACTTGGCTACTCTCAAATTCGAACTTGGTACCTTTGGGTTGTGAGTCTGACAGCTTTACCGCTAAGCACTGAGTAACCCAATATATATTTTTTGGAACCTTTGGGAACAGTCTTCAAAGGTTCATAGGAAAAATGCGCACCTTTGAGGATAATCCCTACTCCAAAACCAAAGTAGGGGTACACTTTATAAAATGTGTCCTTTGAAGACCTGGGGTATGAATCATCACTGAACACTGTAAAATAAGTGATCTGTTCGCTTAACCTTGAGCAGATTTACCTAATTTTATTCTCACTGCATAACCAAGCAAAGTCAATAATTATTGATTTTTACATTTACTGAAGTTTGCTATGGCCTTTTACTTTCCTAATTATGCATATAATGCGTTTGTAGCAGTGGTGACTCTATTTAGTATATCTATTTACTTTGTGCATTATTTTGCCTTACTAACGTATGAACTGTGTCAGATAGAAAAAAAATAATACATTTAACTATTAAATGTCTTCTCTCCTTTTTGTCTAACAGAAAATAGTCATTTGTTTCATTAGTGTAAAAATTTCACAGCCGGACAAAACAATTTACGAACAATTCCTAAGCAATGGCTTTTTCCGTTAAGGAAAATACCCTAACAACGGTCAGGTTTTCAAATCTTGACTCCAACAGTATGCCCGAAAAGTTACGTACTGTATGATTTACCTAATGTTTTTCAATCTTCATTTGATTTGTGTCCTCAGAGGTATCCTTCAACAACTAGGTACTGTATAAGTTACCTACATATACCTATAGGGACTTTTGAGGACCTTAATTGGCATGATCTTATTTAAAGGTACCCTCCAACGTTACCAGTATTTAAAAATGTTAACGTAACTACTATTGTCTCTTGCGGGGATGGCCACGGGGCAAGGCGATTCGTTTGCAGGTAAAACCCTATCGTCAAATTACACAAACTCAGAGGTCTGCTCCAGAAATGTGGCGTACGACTTACACCTCGAAAGGTTGCACTCAGACACGTCCAATCTTGAAGGAGGTCGAACCACGTATAGAGGGTAACTGTAGACTCCAGCACCAATTAGGTGATACATTTAATCTAAATACCATCATGAGAACAATAACGGGCAAGTACAGCCAAACAAATTTGAGAAGAACTTTAAAGAGTGAGCTGAAAGGTACGTAATGTCGTATGTAGTTAAATATTAAAAACCCGACTGGTCGAAGTAGTACGAAGTTCATTACAATGTGTAGACTCTAAATGTAAGTTAAGAACAATTACAGCTCGCGCAACCAGAGATAATTCGGGTCATGCAGTATACGTAATTGCGTTCGGGAACGATCGTCAAGTGTAATAGCTTAAAACCGCCAGTGGCGGCGTAAATACTCGTTGGTACATGTACAAAATCACAATTAAAATTTTGTGTTATTGTATTAACTTAATAATTTATATACATAGTGAACATGTACAAATACTTAAAATATTCATATTATATCATAAAAAGAATTAACCACTATCATTAAAGTCTTCGTCCGAGCTGTTTTCTTCTACCAAATTTATGACTATACGTTCGGTTTGAAGATAAAGAAACTTTTCATATTTTAAGTAATTGCCTTCATTTTCAATAATTTTCATCCAACAATTTCGTTAAGGGGCCCTGCGTAACATTCGCAATTTCTTTTCCTAATAAAGATTTTACTTCGTTAAATTAAGTGTCACGTTTCTTTTTGCGATGTTGTTTTTTATTTCTGCCCAAATTAATTCTATTGAACTTAAATCTGGATGGTGAGGTGGAAGTTTAGGTACAGTATGATTCTCTTTCTGTAGTAGGTCATCAGATTTGTACAATATACGGTTTTTTGTGTTGTTTAGTGATATCGAATAACTGCGGTTTGAACATTTGCGGAGTAAATGGTAATTTTTTGTCAACTAACCTCACCATTTCATCTTCTTCAGAAATACTGATTGGAGCTCGATTAACTTGTACATTGTGATAAGGTGCGCTGTCTATAACCAGTACCGAATTTGGGGGCAAATTAGAAGTAACCATTTATCGAGTTCACATCGTCATAATAATCTTTGTTTTTTAACCCATATTTAAAAATCAAGCTACAACCATTTCACCACCCGCATAATCATTCTTGGTCTTTTAGATGTTTACACTTTAACCCATTTTCATTACCATCCCTCCATGATTTTGAGTGAGTATGTCCACGGTGGGCATGCGTTTCATCTATGTACGCAGTGGGGCATTTTAATTCCCGGTAATACTTTATTCGTTTCAAGTATGAGATCCCCAGAGCTCGAATGTCGTCCCTTTCTATGTTTTCTGTTGTTTTCAGTTGTACGCCACTTAAAACCAAGTTCCGCGACAACAGACCTTAACGACGATGAATCACCCTTCCAGTCCAAATTCGCCATAAGTTTATTACGCAAGGCATTTATATTCACTCTCTCACCCTCCCTTTTATGAAAATTACATATACAGTTGCGAAAAATCGATTTTGGTATGACTGTGTATGCGTTACTGGAGATTCACGTGCACGTTTGTTTTTCAGGACTTGAAAATTGAGGTTTCTTTTCTTCTACGAGCATTGCTTTCCTTGATAATCCTGGACACCGTAGTTACTGCGCATGTTATTTGTTTAAGTTCCTTTAATGTGTTCGAAGGATTAATGGTTTTGAAATAATTGTACATGTTGTACACTACCTCACGTGTATGACTGCGTATAACTTGTCCGTTCTGACCTAAGGTAGGTGTTGGACTTATAATCACGATATTGTGTTACAAAATTACCCTTGTTCTAATTTAAAATGAGAATGAACACAGTAAAGCATTTCTTTGTTTTTTCTTGTTTGACACCACTCAATTTTATAGGTTTAATAATTAAAATAGAACAAACATTGAGAAAGTTGTACATTGATACCATAGATAATCTGAATAACACTAAACAGCTGTATTTATATGAGTATTTAAGAAAACAAAATATCTGATTAATTCCAGTCTAAGTAACTAAAATCGTAAAGCTTTACGATTTTAAATAATTACTAAATCAACACAACTATACCAGCCTATAATCTATCATTACTTAAAATTCAAAATGGAATGGGATCAACACTGTATTTAGTACTAATACGTATACTTGACCAATGCCAACAAATATTACAGATACTAGGTTATGCACTCAAACGTTTTTATCTTAGAAACCGAAATCAGCTGTTCCTTTTGTAACCGTACCAGAACAACACTGTACTGATTTGTTATTTCCCTAAACGTATTGTGCATTTCAATGATATCTAATTAACATGTACTCAAAATGAATGTAAAGTATAAACTTTATTTTTAAATGAATTGCTAGTTGAGTTCATTTCCATCAATATCATAAACATACAATAAGGTATTATTATAAGTTTTTGTTATGAACGAATAAGTTCAAAGCTAAATATGTAATTAAAAATTATTATTAATTTTATTAAATACACAAATAAAAAGTTTACCTCGAGTAGGATTTGAACCTACGACCTGTACTTTGCTAGAGTACCGCGCTAACCAACTGCGCCATCAAGGTTCAAGCCCCAATCAATGTAAGTTCTGTCTTTATGTATGTAGAACTGATGTAAATTCTAAATGTAATGAGATAACAATCAAATTACTTATATTAATGGAATGTGAGCCTGTAATATCGCAAGGATTCACACATACCAAAGCAAGTTGAGTAATATTATATTATTATAAGTTTTTGTTATGAACGAATAAATTCAAAGCTAAATATTCAATTAAAAATTATTATTAAAATTAAATAATTTTTAATACAATGAGGTAAGATAATTTTCATTTGTCTTCGACATACGAATACAGCTAGATCAACAGCATGAGTTATTGATTCAAAACAAAGTTATCTCCATTTATAATTCTTGAAAATGACATTATCATACACGCCATTTTATGCATGTTAAAGTCGTGACATCATCCACCATTGTTTTGCAACGATACGAAATTCATTCATATGCACAGGGACGTTCGTAATTACGTACACTAAACAGAAAATATCGATATATACGAAAAATTTAATTATTGAAAGAAACAAGATACCAACGTAGTGTAAATATATTTATCAATAATAACATAAACTCGAAACTTAAAATAAGGTCACGATAGCCAAGAATTGACACGTTACAATATTTTATATAACTTTGTATCTGAAGAAGCCATTTATTGCATACTGCATCTTGAAGAAGCTGTACGAGTTAAAAACCAACTCATTCATAAATTGGGTTTAGGGCAATCTCAAACTGTCTAATTCGATGCTAGAAACGGTGCTCACAACCCTACGCAGTTCCAAACTGTAACTTTGCCCGATTTCGATCAGCATCTTGTATTGAGAGCTGCACCAATATCAAGGGTCCACTTTGGCTAATTATGGGTATAACAGGTGCCTTGTGATAACCTTTTGGTCAGACATGTCCTGTTGCCGTGGGACAGACACCTTGAAAATAAACCTATGCTGAATGCATTGCTAATAATCGGGTGTTGTTTTTGGTTTTCCGTCATCTTGCTTGCTTGCGCCATTTTGTTTCCGAGTACCTTTTTGGCTTTCAACTGTCTTGTTTACGCAGAAAAAACTTTTTACTTCAAATCAACAGCTTAGACTTTCGTCATCATATTTTTATGTCTAGGACCGTCTGACTGAAACTAGTTTCAGGTCAGCATACTGATAAGTTGAATAAGGTGATCGGGTTGAAACGAATTCTGAAAATATGTTTCCCGGCAGAAGCTGATAAGCCAGCTAAGGTGATCAGGATGAAATGAATTTTTGACGAACCCTATTTATAAATAAAAGGCGCTTTTGACAGAGGCTAGATTCACATCAACATCTTAGACCTGAACTTTAAATCTTGTTTCTATCTCTAAGATATTTTGACAGAAAATGGTTTTAGATCATCTCTAATATGACTTAGCGAATTTAATAGTTGAGAATTTAAATTTGGAAATAAAAACAGTTACTAGTTGCCAAATCCGAGTCGTGGGGCAGAATTCAACTTCACCCTCGTTAGCCTTAGTCAAACTAATTTTCGCTGTGATCCTAAACTCTGCCCGTCCAGCAACAACGCACCTCTGAGCTGTTTAACCTGACTTCGATACTTCCATTTAAATGCAAAACTGTTTCATCCATAGTTATCACTTAATCTGCATATAGCTGAAATTGAGTCAAAAGTTGCGTAAAAACGTCCGTTTTGCTTGCGTTTTGCATTGAACATCTGTGACACCCAATGCAAGGAAGATTTTTCATCCACAGAATATTAACGAGAATCATTTTTGGGGTTTCAATGGTGTGTTTTCAGAGCAGTTTAAGATGTCGAAACAATTACATGAAACTCGAAAAAGTGAAAACACAAACATAAGCCTTCTATATACCGGGTCCGCAATCACTCTGGCATTCCTTTTTAGCATCTTTATTATTTGTTCCGAAGAAAAAGTATAGAAACGAACTTTACTTTATTTTTCAAGCTCTATAACTTAAAAATATTTTTATATATACACGGTGTTCCACTTGTGCTGCACAGCACTCTACTATTTTATTTTAAATGGAACACCTATATATTATGACATTTTTGAGTTTCCTGTTGAAATTTAACGGTACTTTGTTAAGCATATAGTGGACCGTTCGGCGTTATCTCACGTTTTTGAAAAAATGACGTTTGCAGCGTACTCAAAAATGACTAATATCTCGCAAATAAAATAGGTAGGGACATGTGGTTTGACCATTCGATAGAGCATGGAAAATTCAATAAAAACTTATGGAAAGAATAATTTTTGAGATACAGACTTATTGCGGGTAAATTTTTGAAATTCGCAAAATTGCCCCTCAATTTCAACAGGAAAATAAAAAATGTAATAATATACAGGGTGTTCCATTTAAAATAAATGAGTAGAGTGATGTGCAGCAAAAGTGGAACACCCTGTATACATGAAAATAGTGTTAGGTTATAGAGCTTGAAAAATAAGTTTGATTTTAAACTTTTTCTTTACAACAAATAATAAAGATGCTAAAAAGGAATGCCAGAGCGATGTCGGACCTGGTATATAACAGTTTGATATATGTATAAAGCCAAACTATGAGCGTTTATTTCAAGGTCTAGGAAAAAAGCACAGCAAAGAAGGTAGACATACCAAAAGCTAAAATTAGAATTCAGACGTGCCGTTGTGTCTTGCTGTAATTGTAAGATGCCAAAATCTATTTAAACGCAGATTTTATTCTTGCCTTTTGAAGTTATTAGGATGTTTATATATCTCAACAGCTTTTACGTTGTAAACAAACATAAGTGTCTTGACAATGTTTCCATATTATCAAATTGGATGTCATGATCTAAATTATTTAAAGCATGCTTAACTACCGCAGATTTCTCGGGTTGACCTAATCCACAAAATCTTATATGTTCTTTACGCCTTGTATCAAAGCTACGTTTTGTGGTTCCATTACACGTTTTTACACGAACAAGATAACATACACTTCGGAAGATGACAATGTGTTTGAAACTTCTTTAGGTGTCCCTAAATGTCCTTTAATTTTTCTTGTATGTTTAAAAACAGTCCTAATGCCATGGTTAATTAAAGTTTTTTCATTTCTATTTGTAACATTAGTTATAAAAGGAAAAAAAAGCAGTACCAACATTAACCACTGGTTTTCCGTTATGGTTGTCTAGCAGGTGTACCTAATAACATTATTAATGTTTATATCTACTGGATAACTAACAGCTTGTGACACCCTCACAGTCCTGCATACCTCTATAATAACCCCTTTCTATAACAAACCCAAACATAATCATTGTCATAAGAATTCATTTTATTATTTTAATGATCAAAATAAATAACTAGATCGAATCCGTAATCTAAAGTATAAATTAAAAAAAACAAATAAATATACATTAAATAAAGAAATAACTAATTCGTAATCGAAATAATTTTTTTCAAATAAATAACAGCAAGTCCGGTAAGAAACACGGAACCAAAAGTCGCGTATGGAACAATTTAATTTAAATACGATGAGATTGAAATTAAGTAAGTAAAAAATGTATATACAGTACGTATATACATTAATAATATTTATATATTTCCTGTCCTTATCTCTATTTTTTACTTTTTACTTCCTTTGTTGTAGGGGCAATAGGCAAATATGTACCAGCACTGCCCGGTATTGGGAGAATAACGTTAGTAGGGAATGCTACATCGTCCGGGGTACGACTTGACTAGAAACCGGTTGGTCTGCTAATTTAATTAGTAAAAAAACAATACCACTACCGCTGATCGACCTCGCTACAAGGGGCAGTCAAGGTCACAACAGATAGGCCCCGTTTCTGAAGACAATGTAAACAATGAATGGCGAGTTGGTACGTGGAATGTTAGAGGTATGCATGGTAAATAATTTAAAATTGCGTATGTAATGAGTGATAGGCAGCTTAATATTCTTTGAGTATCGAAGACAAAGCGCAAATTAAAGGATACTGCGAAGATGGAGAATGGCAGTCTAGCACTGTGTCAGGAGTTCAGGTTGAAATGCATTGCGCTAAAGGAGTTGGAGTAATCGAAAGTGAAAGAGCGAATGTGTTAAGCAGTACGAATTGGTATCCCCCCGGGTAATGTGGGGCGGAAGGGAAGTGGAATTTCGCATATTATCCACGGGTGAATGGAGAGAGATCCAGAATTTGGGAACTTTCTGGATTGATGTAGAGAACGTGTTAAACGTATGTAGGCCAAACGAATGAGTGGATATGTAGAGAAAATATACTGAACAATTGCTAGGAAAGTTCAGAGATCCAAAGAGTCAATGAAAATGGTGAACGCCTGGTGAACGTCTCTGTGGAGAGAAACCTGCCTGTATCTAATACGTGGTTTAGGCATGAAAATGTGTATATGTGTACAAGACAAAGAAGTGAACCTAAAAGTATGATTGACTTGATAATGTATGATGAACCACTTAGAAACCTGGTGAGATATACAAAAGTAATGCTCGGATCGGAGTGTAGGTCATACCACTTCGTGGTTGTGTTTAGGGCAAAAATGGCTCTGGACCAGGAAAGGAAACTTAGTACAAACGTCCAGAATCAGAGTAAATAAACTGGCAGAGAATGGTGCGAGAATGAAGTATGCAGTGTGGAGCGAACAAATAAAAGGCAATGACGTTGAAAGTGCATGGATAAACTTGAATTTGTGTCAATTGTGTGCAGATATGTAGGAGAGCGATATAAACAGACAGAAAAAATGTGCTTGGTGGGATGAATCGTTAAAAAAGGCAGCATGTAAGAAAAAAAGACGCGTACATGGTAATGATTGCTGTAACAAATGATACTGAGAAAAAACGATTGTATGATGTGTACAGATTAAGAAATAAAGAAGCGAAGGAGGCAGTGAGAAAATGTAAAGGGGAACTGATCGCCGTGGAATGGGAGAAAATGCAGAATGAGTTTGAGGGGAACTGAGGAGGATATTGGGTTAATTGAGATAGAGGAAAGGGTAGCAAAGTAGAAAAACAGTAATGAAGCAGGCGTGGATGAAATCACCGGTGAAACGCTAAAGTATTATATGAAGATTGTGTGAATTATTCAATGTATGCCTTAAGTGTAGAAAAGTGCCGAGTGATTGTAAGAGGGCAATCATTGTAGCATTATATAAGTGTGAGGGGGACAAGGGTGATTACAAAAACGACAGATGAGTAAGATTGCTCAGTGTACCTGGTAAAGTATTTGAAGTAGTATTAATTGATAGAGTACGTGAAACTACCCAAACTAAGATTTGAGATGTGAAGGCTCGTTCATGCCCGGCACAGGATGTGTGGATTACATTGTTTCTCTCCATCAGGTGATCGAAGAGTGTTTAAGTGTAAAAAATGTGCTGTACTTTACGTTTGTAGATCTGGAGAAAGCAACTAACCGAGTGAATAGGGAGAAGCTGTGAGAAATATTAAATGAATATGCCGTAAGTATAGGTCTAATAAACGTAATAATGGCAGTATATAACGGTGGCCGGGCATGTATTATGGTAAGAGGACCTGCGACTGAATACTTTAATATTGAGCAAGGTGTGCGACCAGGCTGTGTGATGTCACCGTGGTTGTTCAATGTATACATGGATACATGTGTTAACTACATAGGAATAAGTTTGCTCAGTGCACCTGGTAAAGTGGGAAATATTAAATATAACGGTAGCTGGGCAGGTGTTAGGGTCAGAGGAGGTCTAAGTGAATACTTTAGTATTGAGTAAGGAGTGCGGCAAGGCTGTGTGGTGTCACTGCGGTTGTTCAATGTATACATGGATAAATGCGTTAGGCAAGCATGTAATACAAATGGTGTAATGGTTGGTGACGCAAACGAATACTGGTGTATGCAGATGACACAGTCTTATTAAGTAAGAATGCGGGTGCGCTACAAACTACTCTTAGGAAGTTTTATATTATCTGTGAGAGAATGGACCTAATAGTAAACGTAAACAAAACAAAGGTTGTGGCGTTCAATCTGGAAGGTGAAAAGGAGGGTAGAGTATTTACCCTGCATGATGAATTTGTGGAACAAGTGGACGAGTTGGTATATCTGGGTAGAATGTTCACTGCAGATGGTACAATAGATGGCGAGATTGGACGACGGATCGATGCTGGAAGGAATGGAAGTATGTGGACGATAATGAAAAACGAAAGCATGAGCGTAGTAGTGACACGAGCAATCCACAATGGTGTATTTGTCCCGCCAGTATTGAATAGAAGCGAGACATGGATATTTCAAAATAAATTCGAAAGTAAAATAAATGCCGTGGGCATGAGACTCCTGAGAAGCGCATGCGGTAAAACGAGAAAGGATAGGTGAAGAATGGGTGTATTATGAAGGAGTGTGGCGAAGAAAAGAAGATGATAGATAGGTATAAAAGTAGTGCACTACATTGGTTTGGTCACATCGAAAGAATGAACGCCAGTTTAATAAAGCAGATTTATGTGGGTGAAGTTAGGAGGTAAGGCCACCTAAGACGTGACTGAATGCAGTAAAATGTATGATAAAAGAAAGAAGGTAAGGAGTTTTAAATATAAAAGGACATGTCAGAAGCAATGTATGAATCTAGCGGGTGCATGGAAAAAGGTTTCTAAATAACGAGGCAAAGACCCCGCTAGGGAATGGCGTGAATGTTATGTTATGTTATGCTACACACTCCTCAGATATCTCACTCTAACTGCGAACTTCCTTTAACATGTTTCCTTACCATACAACACCAGGATCAATATAACCATCATCTTTATCTTCGTCTTCATCGTCATTTTCAGCATCATTATAATCGTAAACGTCAACGTCACCTTCAAGGTCATCGTCGCCGTCAACATTACCGTCACCGTGAAGTGTATAAATAAGTAAAGAAATTGTAAATTACTTAGTCCGAAAAAAAAATGTGATTCTTTCAACTCTATTCACGTAATGCGGGCAAGTGTAGTCGAAAAGTGCAACAACAAGAAACTTTGTGTACTTACCCATTGGAACAATAAAATAAATTGTCAAGCAGGACTTCTATTAGAAGGGACATCTTGGTACGGAGTTCGGTTACAGTGTAGACATTAAGTGTAAGTTCAGAAACGACATGTTCCTTTCAACATGTCAATTTATTCCTAAAAGACCGCTAATGAATATTTGGCATTACGTGCGAATGCGACCAGTACATGGCACTTCTGCCGTTTGCTCAGTACAGACACATGACGACATCTGAAATATAACTGCATTAGAGATAGGCTACAATGGGTATATCATAGTTTTGAGGGAAGCTGCGTCGGAAACATTCGAAAAAATCCCATATAACCTCATTTAAGGAAAATATTCTCAAAAAGAGAAAGTTTTTAAATCTCAACCTCGACAGTTTACATACTGTTATGACTTACTAAATATTCTTCAATATTACGGTAGATGTCCTCAAAGGTATCCTCCAACCAGTACATACTACAGGAAATTTCATCTAAGTTCAGTTGCGCGTCATTAACTTAAGTAAGTAGTTCAAACGTTCTAGATCGTTTCTATCCCCTTTTGCGTCATGTTGACATAGGAAATAGTAGCATAAATAATTTGTTGGAACCAACTAAATAAATTTATGACGCGTATAGGTTTTTTCATGGCATTGGTAATATATGAGTTACTTCAATATCTTTATAGGTACCTTTGAAGACCTTAGTTGGCATTATAGTCCTCAAAGGTACCTTTCAGTGCATAGTAATTCGGATCTTTAATTTTATTGAAGTATGTTAGCAAAGTATACGTGGCAGCATCGTACATGTAATACCGCACAATCAAAACATCATCGGAAGTATTCCACATCGGAGCTATACGTTTGACAACGTTTAAAGGCAAATGAAAAGAAATTGATTATAGATAGACTACATGTGCCATATAAATGATAAAGAAAAAAAACTACTTGAAAATATATTACACACTTTCCAGCAATGCAAAGATTATTGCATTTCGTTTGTAAAAAAAACGTTCAAAAATGACTTTCAAGAGACTTCTAAGCTGTTTCTCGATAAACAATTAGTCTTTAAGAATGTAAAATGTATAAAAATATATAAACGCACTTAGTATCTATACATGACTGCAAAATCTTGAAGCAATAACTAGAGTTTATGGGTGTCTATGTTATCGTTATTTTAAGTCCTCAAAGGTACACCATCTTTAAAGTAGTGTCATTTAAATTATACTGCTCATATTAGAACAGGTGTTGACGCACTAAGTAGTGCCTAGTGTAAGCCAGACAATAAGCAAATAAAAAAAATTCCCGCCAATTTCCCCTCAAAAAGTGGTGGGGACGCATCCTCAAATGTACGACATAATAAATAAATAAATAAATATATATATATATATATATATATATATATAAAACTTTTTCGTGGATGCGCAGTAGTGTATTGCGCATGTTGCGCCGTAACCTATTGCGGCGATGTGTTGCGCTTAAGCTCTTCGCCTCTTTGTTCTAGACTTGTTCGGTGCTTCCTGGTGCCCTTGCGAGTGTTGTTCTTATGCTCCTGAGTTCTAACTTTGAGTCGTCTGCTGCTCTCTACTATGTATCCTCTGCTGCACTTGCATGAGGCAAAGTGAGGTTACGTAGTTCTCCACTAGTGCTAGGTTGGTTATGGATGTTTCAAGCTATTCTGAAAAGTTTTTAGAATTCGAGGCCGTACCGAGTTTCTAATTCTGTGTATCTATGGTTTATGTGTTAATTGGGTTAGTCGCCCTATTTCCACAGTATTGTTCGCTTTTTCACGCGACTTTTCGGGAACGGAGTCTGCTTACGCCATCAGGCTGTCCTGCGAAAAACTGTTTTTCCCCACTTGAGTCGGATTTTTCCCCACTACTCTCAGATTCAAACTTGGTACCTTTGTGTTGTGAGTCTGACACCTTTACCGCTAAGCCTCTGAGTAATCCAATACACATTTTTTAGAACTTATATATATATATATATATATATATATATATATATATATATAAAACTTTTTCGTGGTTGAGCAGTGTTTTATTGCGCATATTGCGCCGTAACCTATTGCGTCGATGTGTAGCGATTAAGCTCTTCGCATCTTTGTTTTAGACATGTTCGGTGGTTCTAGTGCCCCTGCGAGTGTTGTACTTATGCTCCAAAGTTCTCACTTTGAGTAGTCTGCTGCTCTCTACTATGTAGCCTCTGCCGCACTTGCATGGGGCAGAGTGAGGTTACGTGGTTCTTCTCTAGTGCTAACTCGTTTATGGATGTTTCAAGCTATTCTGAAAAGTTGTTAGAATTCGGGGCCGTACCGAGTTACTAATTGTGTATTGTAAGTGTTTTTGTAACTGCGGTTTATGTGTTAATTGGGTTAGTCAGCCTATTTCCACAGTTTTGTTCGTTTTTTAACGCGACGTTTAGGATGCGGTTTCTGCTTCCGTCATCAGGTTGTCCTGCGAAGGATTGTTTTTCCGCACTTGAGTCGGATTTTTTCTCAAGCACTTGACTACTCTCAAATTCGAACTTGTACCTCTAAGTTGTGAGCCTGACACCTTTACCGCTGAGCCACTGAGTAATCCAATATATATTTTTTAGAACATATATATATATATATATATATATATATTCAACTTGTTCGTGGTTGCGCAGTAGTTCATTGCACATGTTGAGTCGTAACCTATTGCGCCGATGTGTTGCGCTTAAGCTCTTCTCGTCTTTGTTCCAGACATGTACGGTGGTTCCTGGTGCCCTTGCGAGTGTTGTTCTTATGCTCCTGAGTTCTCACTTTGAATGGTCTGCTGCTCTGCACTATGTATCCTCTGCCGCACTTGCATGGGGCAGAGTGAAGATACGTGGTTCTCTTCTAGCGCTAGCTTGTTTATGGGTGTTTCAAGCTATTAAAGTTGTTAGTATTCGGGGCCGTACCGAGTTAATAATTCTATATTGGAAGTGTTTTTATAACTGTGGTTTGAATGTTAATTGGGTTAATATATATATATATATATATATATATATATATATATATATATATATATATTGGATGACTCAGTGGCTCAGCGGTAAAGGCGTCAGACTCACAACTCAAAGGTACCAAGTTAGAACCTGAAAGCAGTCAAGTGCGGAAAAACAGTCCTTCGCCGGACAACCTGATGAAGGAAGCAGAGTCTGCTTCCGAAACGTCACGTTAAAAAGCGAACAAAACCGTGGAAATAGGCCGACTAACCCAATTAGCATATAAAAAACAGTTACAAAAACACTTACAATACAGAATTAGTAACTCGGTACGGTCCCGAATTCTAACAACTTTTCAGAATAGCTTGAAACATCCATAAACAAGCTAGCACTAAAGGAGAACCACGTAACCTCACTCTGCCCCATGCAAGTGTGGCAGAGCATACACAGTAGAGAGCAGCAGACCACTCAAAGTGAGAACTCAGGAGCACAAGAACAACACTCGTAAAGGTACAGGAACCACCGAGCATGTTTAGTACAAAGTCCCGAAGAGGTTAAGCGTAACACATCGGCGCAATAGGTTACGGCGCAACATGCGCAATAAACTACTGCGCAACCACGAAAAAGTATATAATATATATATATATATATATATATATATAAGTTCTAAAAAATATATATTGCATTACTCAGTGGCTCAGTGCTAACGGTGTCAGACTCACAAGTCAAAGGTACCAAGTTCGAATCTGAGAGTAGTCAAGTGCTTGAGAAAAAAATCTGACTCAAGTGCGGAAAAACAGTCCTTCGCAGGACAGTCTGATGACGGAAGCAAGGTCCGCTTCCGAAACGTGGAAACTGTGGAAATAGGCCGACTAACCCAATTAACATATAAACCACATTTAAAAAAACACTTACAATACGGAAAAATTTGTTCATTTACAGCCCAGTGCACCGAAATTTAAATCTTATATTAAATCGTAACCAGGGATTACAATAAGAAAACGTATTACATTACTTTATTACTCCAAGTTTTAAACTTCGCTGCACTTGGTTGTTAAAAAGATGAATGTTCTTATTTCTATTAACCATTTTCACTTGACGTCATTTGACATGAACTGAAGGGCAAACAAAATTGGAATTAATAAACAGTAGTAGTGATGTATTGTAAAACAAATTAACATCAAGTTATATTATTAGGTGGTACAACCATAGAAACATGTTTGATTTTGTTTTCTTACCCTCAAGATCTGTCAAAAGTGAAAATACTTTGTCGTTCAAAAATTGGAAAGAATTATTATCTTGTTTTTTTAGTTTAAAATTGCACTTGTTTAGTATTATTTTAATTGTTGCTGTTGTCGAATCAATTGTTTTAAACTTTTATTTCTATCCAATTCTTTCAAAATGAGACGTACTCTAGAAGACGAATATGAATCTATATTAATTATTAGTGAAACTAGAAGTAATCTGCATGCAGCTGAACGAATGTTTAATGAAAGGCATCCAGATCGACCAATGTCAACAAAATACCTAAAAGAACTCTTACAAAGATTTGAAAAGATGGGAAACGTTAATGACGATAAGCGAAGTGAACGGTCAAGCATCGCAGAAGATAAAAAATTGAAATAATTGCGGAAATGGTAGTGAACCACACACAATCCACATCAAAAGTTGCAAATATTTGTGAGATGTGTCCAAAAACTGTTCAACAAGTTTTGAAGAGACATAAATTCCACCCCTACAAAATTAAAATGCTCCACCAGCTGAGAGAAGATGATTCAGATCATAGGCTTTAATTTTGTGAGAAAATGAATGAGAAAATGGCTCAAGAACCCGATTATCTCACCTCTTTTCTTAATGGTAATGTGAACACTCAGAGCGTGAGATACTGGAGTGACACAAATCCTCACATTTCCCATGAAGGCCAAAAAGTAAACGTGTGGGCAGGGATTCTAGTAAACTACATTGTTCGTCCTATATTTTTGAACACGAATTTGACTGGAGAAGTATATCTGGAAATGCTACAGAATGTTATTGAACCCTTAATTCTGGAAGTACTCGAGGATCATCCTAACAAATTCGGTGATCTGGACATAACTTTCCGGCAGGATGGTGCTCCTCCCCTCTATTATGCATCATATTCAAACGAGTAATATCCTTGTAGGTGGATTGGACGACGGAGTTCAATAGAGTGGGATGCTCGTTCTCCAATAATAACACTGCTAGATTTCTTATTGTGGGGCAATCTTAAATCAAAAGTTACGCCAGATAATAACAGTGAAGTTCTAAAGGACAGGGTTCGTGAAGAATGTAGATCAATTTCCGGAGAGACCTATGAACGCGTTTGGGAAGAGTTTTCGTCTAGAATTTTTTATTCCCAAGAAGTCAATGGTGAACATTTTGAGCACCTTCTCTAAACCTGCTTTGCCATCAAGTATATTTGAATTATTAAATTATGTTTTAATTATTAAGTTTTATTATTATTATGATTATTATTATTATTCTAAAATCATCGTCTGAACTTAACATATGTGCAAAAGACAAAAAGTAAAATTAAAACGAATTTATAAAACACATCAAAGTTGAAATAAAATTATATAACAACAATGACGTAACTTGACTGTCAGTTTTAGAAAAATTATATTATCTAAGTAAATCCAAGCAAGTTATGTCTTGTATATTTAATGTCGGCTTTGACAAAAATATATGAAGAGCTTCTTTAATGGCGAGTTCCGAATTAGAATTTGTCCTTCCAGTAATAGAAAAATCTTTATGGTCAATGTTATGATCCTTTTCAATTTTATGTTGAAAAATAGCTGAATTTGGAATTGATTTAGATCGTTTTCCCAATCGAGGGGTGATACCTAAATGTTCACAGCGTCGGACATTGAAATGACGTCGGGTTTTCCCGATGTGCATAGCTGAGCAGCTATTACATTTAAATTGCTTAAATAATGTTCGATGCAGGATCATCAGGAATCAAATCCTTGACAAAGAAATGTGATCCAATTCTCTCTAAAGTAGTAAAAGCAAATTTAATTTCTAAAAGAGGAAAGGCTTTTTTAATTATTCGTTGAATGTTACGACGAATGTATAAAATATGTGGCCCAGTATAAGGCAATTTGATCTCTTTTTGGTCATTGTTATTGTTAGAAGGTTCAAATATATTTCTGAAAAAGCGATTAATACATCTCTCTATAAAATTCATTAAGTAGCAGTTTTTTGTCAATATAGATTTCAAAAATTCAATCTCCATGTTTAATAAATCATAATTTGAGCAAAGCATATAGGCTCTGTATAAAAGGATATTAATTAAGCCTAGTTTGAAGTTATTAGGAAGAAAAGTGTCCGAGTTAATATATAAACCAATGAAAGTTGGTTTTCTATAAATTGAAGTTGAAAAACCACATGGTGTTTGAACTATATTAATTCCTAAATAAGGTAAAATACCATTCATTTCAATTTCACTGCTAAATTTCATAGAAGGATGTTTGTTATTAAGATAATCTAGAAAAGGTTGTACATCATTAGTATTTTTAAAAATTATAAAAATGTCATCTACATATCTTCTGTATATTAAAGGCTTAAAAGTATCAGGACAATTGGTTAACCATTTCTTTTCATGATATGTTAAAAATATGTTCGCAAAGACAGGTCCTAAAGGATTCCCCATTGCAACTCCATCTGTCTGTTTATATAAATGTTTATCAAAAATAAATAAGCATTCTTTAGTTGCCAAATTCAACAATTCAATGAATTTAGATTTTTTAAGGTCTAAAAATGAAGAAGTTGTATCAGAATAAAATGAATTCGTAATAATATTAATGGTTTCATCTAATGGAACGTTAGTAAAAAGGCTTTCTATAGCAAAACTAACCATTAAACCATTTTTAAATTCATTTTTAGAAACAATTTCTTTAGCAAATGAAAAAGAATCCTTAATTACAAGTTCACTTTCAGTTAGTTTTTGGAGATGAGGAACTAGGTATTTAGCAAGAAGATAAGAAGTTGTATTAATTGAACTAAGAATTGGTCGTAAAGGCAAACCAGGTTTGTGTACTTTTCCAAGACCACATAATCGTCCAGGTTGTGATCCAGTTGGAGCGGTTTCTTTGAAAATTTTAACAGAAACTGCTTTAAGTCTTCGTTTGAAATCATCTTCAAAAGATAACATAAATTTAAACATATTTACAAAAGGTACATTAATAAATTTTGTATTGTCAGAAATAATTTGTTTTAATTTTTATATTTATATTATTTCCAAAAAATATTAAAATTATCGATATAGCTGTACCTATGGAACAAATAGCACGTATACTTTCAAATTATAATAAAATAAACCCAGATGCATTTTTCAAACCTCCTTGTAGAATAACTTGGGATGGAATAATAACAAGACTAAAAGATACTGCTCTAAATTCGTTAAACTATTTTCGACCACCTCCATCTAATTTAACTAAAGAAGAATATACTATATTACGTAAATTACAAGCATACAAAAATCTAGTCTTTATTAATCCTGATAAAGGTAATGGAGTAGTCATTTTAAACCATTGTGACTACATAGAAAAATTAAATCAAATTACAACCTTTTCTAGATTATCTTAATAACAAACATCCTTCTATGAAATTTAGCAGTGAAATTGAAATGAATGGTATTTTACCTTATTTAGGAATTAATATAATTCGCACACCATCTGGTTTTTCAACTTCAATTTATAGAAAACCAACTTTCACTGGTTTATATATTAACTCGGACAGTTTTCTTCCTAATAAATACAAACTAGGCTTAATTAATATCCTTTTATACAGAGCCTATATGCTTTGCTCAAGTTATGATTTATTAAACATGGAGATATTTGAATCTTCTAACAATAACAATGACCAAAAAGAGATCAAATTGCCTTATACTGGGCCACATATTTTATACATTCAACGAATAATTAAAAAAGCCTTTCCTCTTTTAGAAATTAAATTTGCTTTTACTACTTTAGAGAGAATTGAATCACATTTCTTTGTCAAGGATTTGATTCCTGATGATCTTGCATCGAACATTATTTATCAGTTTAAATGTAATAGCTGCTCAGCTATGTACATCGGGAAAACCCGACGTCATTTCAATGTCCGACGCTGTGAACATTTAGGTATCACCCCTCGATTGGGAAAACGATCTAAATCAATTCCAAATTCAGCTATTTTTCAACATAAAATTGAAAACGATCATAATATTGACCATAAAGATTTTTCTATTATTGGAAGGACAAATTCTAATTCGGAACTCGCCATTAAAGAAGCTCTTCATATATTTTTGTCAAAGCCGACATTAAATATACAACAAGACATAACTTGCTTGGATTTACTTAGATAATATAATTTTTCTAAAACTGACAGTCAAGTTATGTCATTGTTGTTATATAATTTTATTTCAACTTTGATGTGTTTTATAAATTCGTTTTAATTTTACTTTTTGTCTTTTGCACATATGTTAAGTTCAGACGATGATTTTAGAATAAATCGAAACGTTAACTCTAATTTAATAATTGCTTTTATTTTCAAGTTTATTGTATTCATTAGATTTAATGGAAAGTCCCTTTCTACTTATATTATTATTATTATTAATTTCTTATCTTTACGACCGTTTGTGTTCATTTTGGTATTTCAGGTATTACTTCAACTGTTTATACTTAATGTCAGTGGTGTAATGACTCTTGTTTATGATAATTAAAAATTATAATGATGTGTGATTTAGTTCGGTTTCTCAACATTTTATTTCAGTTTTATGGCTCACATAATAGGGTGGGGGGTGGGGGTGGGGTGGGGGCTTTGGACGGACACTGTATAATCAAAGCTTGCACCACAAGCCCACCATATGTATGTTGTGGAAGGAAATATAGTAGCACAGATGTAGTGTGTACATCTGTGATAGTAGGTAAACTCAGCAATGACAAACGCGCCAGCTCAACAAAAAGTACTCAAATGATACATAAGAAAATAAACTGTACGCATTAAAAATTACCAGGAATTGCTGTAACGTAAATTTTCAAGATACCGTTTAGCACACCTGTCAACGTATATCAAAAAATTCAATGAAAAATAAACCATGTACTAATTCAGATTTCTATTAGTACAGAAGTACATGGTCTGTCATTCCATATATTTTATTCAATTTATCTAGATATAAACGTGGAAAAACTGATATATACATTTATTTCATACTGTACTGTAATTGTCAGTTTTACGTCATACTCTAGTATACTGTAAAACACGTTTTTACGGTATAGTAGCTATTTACAGTACACTAGGAATTTTACCGTACTCAATTCAAAGGCAACTGCAGAAAAAATTTATTAACAAATTTTTAGAAAATAAACAGATACAGAATTAAAATTGAATTGAAAATAAAACTTAAGGTGAAATTCAACTGAAAAATAAGAGTTAAGGTCATTTTGGTATGTTTAAATTAATATTAATGGTACAACTTTCATTTCCATTAATTTGAATTGAAGGAATTTTTTTACAATCACACACTATTGTGGATCGAGTATCAGTGGCAATTACATCAGTCTTTGTACACGTATTGCCTTTGAAGCTGGATGTATTGAATTCAGGGCTTGAATTGAATTCAGATACAATTTCTGAAGAAGATGCTTCTTATCGTCGTCTCGTAAAAACTTCAACAAAACTTTCTCCACCTTGAATCATACGAGAAATTTTATTTTTCCCTTCAAGGGAATCTTCAACATATTTTTCTGCGATGGTGCTGCTTTTCCACCCACCAAATCGCTTAAAAACAGAAATATCGGATCCCGAATTGGCTAGGACCGTAGAACCTGTTCTTCTGAGCGAATGTGTTTCAGGATTTTCTAAACTCAGAAACTGTGCGATACATTTTGCCACTTCGCCAATTGTTTGAATTCCAGCTCTTTGATTGATGCACTGTCCATGCATGTAGTCCAAAAACAGTTTACCATGTTCAGTCTTTTTTGGACGTGAATTTACATATTTTTGATATAGTTCCAAATATTTAATTCAGTGTGCTTCTTTAATTACTGTAAATACCCGCGGCCTATTAGTTTTTGTTTAAGGAATAGTAATAACCATTTCAGAAGCAGTGATTTCTATATCGTTCAAAGACATTTCGTACAGTTCTTCTCTGCGACAGCCTCCAGCAACTCCAATCATGGAAACTACCTAAAAATAAAAAACGATTCCTAAATAATTTTCTCCTCAATGCATAATAATATTTACTCACTTTTGTGAGAAGATATTCTTTATCAGGAGCACTTTTTAGAAATTCATAAATTTCTTCTCGGCTGAGTGTTTTTGCATGTTTAGCCACCGACCTGGTAGCGTAGTGGTGACACGACCTGCTTAGCATTCGGGAGGTAATGGGTTCGATTCTCGTTACCGTCTACCTTGTATGAGTTTTTTTCAGGGGGTTTTCCTCATACACATGTAGCGGCATGGTCACTGCGTACATACATACCATGTGCGGCTGCTTAGGCGAATGCTGGGGTAGTATTTTCCCCCTCAGAACCCTAACCCCGTTCCAGCCGATCATATCCTGACCACACCCATCCTTAATCCCACCATGCATATGTACGTAATTTATGTATGTATGCTGGGAATCCATGATTGTGGCTGAAGGAGGTCGGAAAACTTGAGCAGCCCGCCCTCCCCCTTGGGGAGGGAATGAAATACGTGGCCTTTTCCTTTTTTTCCATGTTTAGCCTGTTGACCAACTGTTTTATGTTTTAAAAATGATTTTAGCCTCGAGAATCTAGAAATGTCAATATTCTCAAACACGAGCAACATCGAATATTTTCTCCACAAAGAAGTACCACAATATTTTGTAGAATAAAAATTTAAGAAGTTTCATTACAAATACAATTTATACTTAAAATACCAAAAAATACTTACTAAATCATACAAATACGCCAGCATAACACCCTCATCAATTTTATCTACATTATGTTGTCGTCGCCACTCACTAAACACTTCATATTGTTTTTTATAACGCTCTTCCGACTTTACGGGAATAAGCTTGGCCGTAGCTTCTCTACATTTTTGTGCAATTTCTTCCGAATGCTGGTGCTTTGCGTTCTCGTTCATTTTAAACTTTTTAACTGTTTGCAAAATGTAAACAAGTCACCTTAGCAACTACTCAAACTATGCCAACCAACGGTTTTTTTTATAATTCGCGAATGTTTGATTGTCTGGACCACATTTTTGGCTTATTTTAAATATTTAACATTTTATTTTCAGTATGAAATCAAATACGTTACGTCATTCGTCCGGTGAAAAGATATTACGTACTCATTGCGCAAGAAAGTAATTACTTATTCATACGTAATATGTTTTTTACCGGACTTATAACGTAAATACTATTAGTTGTGTATCACTTTTCTATTTATATATCTAGCAAAGATATACAAAAGTAGTACCTATATACGAAATAACTGCGCTATTACTGATTTAAAAAACCGAAAATATAACAGCACACAAGTGTACACTATTTTATTTATTCGTCTTAAAAAAGGTTAACTTGCTGACCTATGTGTAGTGTAAATTAATATTTTTACTTAAGTATATTAGGTTGATAATTTGATTTGCGATATAAATCTTGATTCCCACAACCTTCTTTGTAATTTTAACAGCTTACTTACCACTTATATAAATCGACTCCATTGTTAAAATAAAAAAATAGTAAGTAGCAATTTTTTGTAGTGAACGTAGATTAATTACCGTTATGTAATAACTGCAATTTATGGCAATTCAGGTATACTTGAGTGTGAATTCGTAAAAGATACAGCACCTGAACATGTATAACTGCACTAATTATCGTCAGATTACATAAACACAACTCATTAATTTAATCCATAGTTTAAATTAACGGTACATGAAACTAATGATAACTAACCCAAGTGTTCCCGGCAACTGTAAACTTTTATTCTATATAATAGCGAACGTATATGCAGTAACACAATGACCTATTTATACAATGGAATGTAAAATCTGAAGCAAATGAGCGTTTTATTCATGTATATAAATTGAATTCTGCATTTCTGTGCAGATGCTGTAAGAAAATCTGGAACGTAATACATTTTTTGTTCAGTAGAAATTGTGACTGGCATCTGTTCATTCTACTTTATCAGTATTTTGGTATTTTATCAATGCTCACGATATACAAGATAGATTGATTATACCTCTCTAGAGGACTCGAAACTAAATTTATGTTGAAATATTGCAACACAAAACCACATTTTTTTGACAATAACAGTTTTAACTTATAGTGCCTTGCTTTACTAGATACGTAAGTTGTTCCATTGTTCCACAAAACTTGGTTTTGAATAGGTGTAACAAAATAATGTAAGCACAATTTAATATTTGACAGCGAAAAAAACATCATTTATTATTGTAGTACATTTTATAATTAGAAAATTGTTGTCAAGGTAAAGGAATAATCTATTTCAGATGTTACCCACTTTTCTTAATACTACACCACACATTTATTTCATCAGTGATATCGACCTACAATAATAATCGATATAATAACACAGGCCAACAAAAAATATTTGTAAACACTTTTTAAACCAATTTACCTAAATCCTATGTATTTTTGGGTGCTGAAACCGTATTTGGTATCAGTTTTTTTTTGATCACCCACAATTCACCAACAATATAACATCGATTATATATTTAAAAAAATAGGGAGAATTAGAAAATAATATTTAGGCCCGATTTCATAATGACACTCCTAAAGTTCCTTTATCTAAAAGCCTCTTTAAAGTAAAGGTTCCTTTAAAGGCGCCTTTAAAGCATTCGATTTCATAATTGCAAAGAACTTGCTCTTTAGTTTTTTTTTTTTTTTTTTTTTTAATGATTAAATGGCGCCGACTGCTATGGTCTTATGGCCGTTTTACTTGCATATCTGTATGCTTAGTAGGTTATGTTTAAATGTGTTTATACAAATTTGCAGATTTAAGGAAGTTAAGGAATTGATGTATGTTATGTTCATTGTCACTTATTATGTCCTCCAGATTATTCAGTTTCAGCCTAGTTCTGATATTTTTGTACAAAGGGCATTCTACAAAAATGTGTTCTAATGTTATATGTACATTACACTGATTGCATATATTTCTAGGTGTTTTTCCTAGTAGATATAGGTGTGTTATGTTCGTGTGGCCTATTCTGATCCTAGCTGCAACAACTTCATCCCTTCTTGTAAGATTATTAGGTTTCCACATTTTTATATTTGTTTTAGATTTTGATAACCTAGTGTTTGATTGGTTCCACACTGTTTGCCATTCAGTCATTGTTTTAGATTTTAGGTGTTGTCTTAGATACTGTTGTAACGTCTTGAGTTCTTGTAGTAGCAGCTTCTCTTGCAGTTGCGTCTGCTCGTTTGTTTGCCTCTATATGTGTATGTCCTGGAATCCACATCAGAATAATATTTTTGGGAATCTTTAATAGACTGAGTATTTGTTCTCTGATCATAATTATTAGAGGGTTCCTTGTAAAGTTTTGTTCTCTTATTAATTCTATGGCGGATAATGAGTCACTAAGGATAATGTATTTTTCATTGGTATAGTGTCTACATAGAAGGAGCGCCTGCCAAATTTCGTATAGCTCAGCTGTCAAACTGCTTGTTTTGGTGTTATGTGACCAATTGTGTTCTATGCCATCAACAGATAATCCACTACCAACTCCATCTTCTGTCTTTGACCAGTGTATATTTTTATGTGCCTTGGGTATTGATTTACAATTGTTGTGATGTTCTTGTGGTAGGTTGACGGTAACATGTCCTTATTTTTTAGGTTTTTCAAGTCTAATATAATCTTTAATTCAGGCACTATCCATGGCGGTGTCGCGGGTTGTGTAAGGTTTATTAATGTCGGTAAGTGTATATTCATTTCTTTTATAGCTTCTAGGGCTCTTATAATAGTCGGTCTGCTCACTGTTCGTCTTTCCTCAAACTTTTTTATCATTTCCTCGTCTTTTAGTATTGTAAAGTTTAGATGCTGTGGGAGTGACATAATTTTTGAAATGTAATTAAATAATTGGATTTTCCTACGAATTATTAGCGATGTTGCACCTGCATCTACAAGGATTGACATTATAGGGCTCGTTCTAAACGCACCAGTTGCCATTCTTATTCCCTTGGCGTGTATTTTATCCAAAGGTCTTAGTACTGAAGTTCTTGCAGATGAGTACACAATGCTGCCATAGTCGATAGTTGAAAGTACGCATGCATTGTATAATTGGAAGAGAACACGTCTGTCTGCTCCCCAGTTTACATTACTTATGCATCTTATGAGGTTTAGCCCTTTGTTACATTTGGTGGCCAAATTCGTAATATGGCGCTTAAAATACAGTTTCTTATCGAATGTGACACCTAGTATTTTCATATTTTCTGTTGAGGGAATTTTTTTCCATTAATATAGAGTGCGGGTTCGGAGTGTTCTGTTCGCAGACGGCAAAAGTGGATCATTGATGTTTTATCCTCAGCAAAGTTTATACCTATATTCTCAGCTCGTACTGTTATTTCATCAATCGCCAGTTGAAGTTTTTGTTGCATGTTTTGGCTCGAGTCGTTTTTACAGAAAATAAGTAGGTCATCTACATATATACATTTGTCTACGGATGTGATTTCGGAGATAAGTTGATTTATGCTGACCAGAAACAGTGTACAGCTTCATACCGACCCTTGTGGAACTCCGTTTTCTTGTATGTATATTTCAGACATGGCATTTCCTACTCTAACTGTATAAGATCGGTGCATTATGAAAATCATTATTATTTTGGGTAGATACCCCGCAGTTTCTATTTATGTAATTTTTTGACTTTGTGATATCTCCACATTAGTTCATATGCTTTTCTTATATCAAAACTTACTGCAACAGTATGCGTTCTGTCCAGAAAACTCTTTAGTATATAATCTTCTAGATATACTAATTCGTCTGTTGTAGAGTGCTGTCTTCTAAATTCAGTTTGATAAGTTGATATTAAACCATTTTTTTCTAAAAACCACACTAATCTTTCGTTTATAATCCTTTCAAAAACTTTACTCATGCAGCTGGTCAAAGATGTGGGCCTGTAGTTCATAGGATTAGTGTGGTCTTTACCCGGTTTAGGTATGGGCACAATTATAGATTTTTGCCATTCTGTGGGGTAATTACCTTTAATATATATTTCATTGTATATGTCTAATAGCTCTTGTTTTTTAGGTGTAGGAAGATTTCTAAGCATGGCATTAACTATATTATCTAGACCTGGCGCTGTGTCTTTAGTATCTTGTAGTACCTTATCTAGTTCCCTCATGCTGAGCTGTCTATTATAGTTACAGTCTACATTTGTGTTAAAATCTAGGGGGGGGGGGTTCCTTTTGTCTTTCATTCAACTGAAATGTCCTACTGTAGTTTTCTGAGATACTATTTGATTCAAATTGCTTGGCCAATGCTTCCGCTATATTTTTAGGGTCTACCAGTTTTTTGTTGTTACTTATAAGTATTGGAGCCACCGTATTCATATTTTTTCCCATTATTCTTTTAGCCTTTTGCCATACCTCACATATTTCCGTCGACGAGTTTAGCTTGTTTACATATTCTTCCCACGACTTCTTTTTGCTAACAAAATCATTCTATGTACCTGTGAGCGTATTTTTTTTAAGTTTATTAGATTTTCGTTTGTTGGTTGTTTCTTAAAACGACTAAACAGTATTCTTTTCTCTTTTACTATTTACTATTTCTTGTGACCACCATGGTACACTTTTTCTTTTAATGTAACCTTTAGTTAGTTAGTGTTTTTGTCAATTTTTTCAGTTTGGTTTAGACTGTCTACATAGAGTTCCCAGTTTGATTGTTTGATTAATCATTTTTTTGGAATTATTTGGCTACGCTGTTCTATCAGGAATGATATAAAAATAGGGCAGTGGTCACTACCATGGTAGTCTTCTTGTGCTTCCCAATTTAGGTTTAATGCTAAGGATGGGGATGTGATAGTTAAGTCTATTGCAGTCAAGTTGTTGGCTTTCATGTTAAGGTGTGCCGGTGTGCCCGTATTAAGAATAGTCAATTGATTGTTATCTAAAAATTCCTCTATCAATTTTCCCCTTGCATCTGTGGTATGTGAGCTCCATGTCAACGAATGGGCGTTGAAATCACCTATGATAATAAACGGTTTAGGGAGTTGGGAAGCAATCTTTTCTAGGTCTTCTAGACTCCAACAAAAGGAGGGTAGGTATATGTTACATATAGTAACTTCCACAGGGTATTTTATTTGGATGGCTATGGCTTGCAGGTGAGTATTAAGTTTCAGGCAATTGTGTGGTGTGTTATTTTTAATGTAAATAGCCACCCCACCGCTTGCTCTGTCATTGTTGTTGTAATTTTTGTTATAAATTTTATAACCCCGCAAATAAAATTTGCTGGACCCTTTTAGATGGGTCTCTTGTAAGCACAGGCAAAATGGTTGATACTGGTTAATTAAAACCTTTAATTCACAATATCTAATTTTCAGACCATTACAGTTCCATTGTATAATTTTGTTTGTAGCCATATTGTTGAGATATGATTATTTTTGATGCTACTTAGTGGAACTAATTTCTTTAAAGGTTTTAAGCGTGTTAAAATAATAAATAAATAAATAAGTAAATAAATGAGTAAATAAATTGTATATAGGACAAACACAACTATTTAAGAATAGGTTAATGAATAAATTTTGTAAAATAAATAAATATAGACAATACACATAAAATATCACAGTATGTTATCACAGCAGATTTTATCACAGTTTATGTCTGGACTCTTCTTGAGTCCCTTTCTGTCTACTGGTTTGATTAGGTTGTGATGTAGACGGGTTTTCATCTGAGCAGTCATCTGTAATAGGGTTTCTCTTTGGAGGGCGACCTTTTACCCAACCTGGTTTTCTCTTTTTCTGAATTCTGCCACTTTCTTTCACCATACTTAATGTAGGTCTTTTCATGAATGCACCTGAATCGAGTTCCATTAGGTCCATTTGCTCTGCAGATGTACCTTCGGAGATTTCTGAGACCTTATCTGCATCATCGTGTGTTGACATAGACTCAGCGACATTTACTGTTATTGTATCGTTCGGCCTTGTTTCGGCAGGTATATGTATTTCTCTACTCTCCTTGTGTTGAGGTGTGGTGTGTGTGCAGTTGTCAAAATGCTTTTTGATACTGTTGTCTATCATTTTTTTTAGTTCCGGTAGCAGCTTTTTAATAACGTTTTCAGTTGTATCATTATTTGATGCCGATGCTATTGTCGCATAACTTTTGGAGGGAACAACTGGGGATAGTTTTAGTTCCTCTCTTGCTTCAGAGTAAGATATTTTTTTTACAGTTTTTATTTCCTGAATACGCATTTCTTCCAGAAATTTTGGGCATCTGTTATAGTTGGCTAGGTGATTACCATTACAATTTACACACCTTACGTTTACAGTGCATGACCCTTCATGTAATTCGTTACCGCATAAGCACACTTGCTCACGTTTACAATTCATCAACGTGTGTCCAAAAGTTTGGCACCTCCTACATGTCAACGGCATTGGAATGTAATGTCGCACACGAAGAAGATAAACTCCAGCTTTTATACAATGAGGGAAGCTTGGCATATTAAACGTTATGATATGGATGGGGGTGTCTACCAATACTCCATTTCTTCTACTTTGTACACGGCGAACGTCGACAACCTTCTCTTCTTTTAGTTCTTCTTTAATTTCATCTACTGTACAATTTAGGAAGTCTGGACAGTAAATTACGCCTCTAGATTGGTTCAAAGTTGTGTGTGGTGTAACCTCAACATTCATTTCACAGAGCCGTGTAACCGTCAATAACTTTCTAGACTGTAGAAACGACGAAGTTTCTATTAATAAACCATCCCTAATTTTCTTCACAGACTTAGTGTTGCCAATAATACCATTCAATGATTTAGCAAAAAAAAAGGCGACGTCTTTGAAAAGTCGCCTTCCAGGCTTTTAACGACCAGAAACCGGGGTAAATCCTCCTTTTCCTGTTTCGATTGGGTAGGCGTTTTACGAGACCTTCTCTCGTCTGTTTCAGAGGACAGACCCTCATCCAAGACTGACTTTTTTCTATCCATAAAAAGCAATAAATTCCATTCCTCATGCTCTTCACCCTCCCCGGAGCCTCAAAATGGGACGACAGAGCCAGATCTGTGCTAGTTATCGCCAAAGATACACCAGAAACGTAGCCACCCAAGTTGAAGATTGCGAGCGCTTCCTTACCTTGCAGTGGCTCACCAACGTCGACTCCAAATAAAGAAGACAAAGAATCAAAGGAGAAAGAAAGGAAAGTAAGTAGAGGAGAGTCGAAAGAAGGATAAGTATGAACAAAAGTGAAGGGAAGATAAAAGAGCCGACAAGCCGCTTGATACCCCCTGGCTAGGGAGGGACCGCCCGTCTTGGAGGAAGCCAGGGCCAAAGCAGTGTGTTGGTAAACCATACCACTACAGCCGGGTATGATTTCCCTCAACTACGAGTATCCCCTTTTCCTCCCTCACGAGTCGCCACGCACGGCAAACACGTGGATCCATTGATCTCCAGGACGGGAGTGGGACAATTCTTACCCCGCACCCACAGGGGTTTCGCTCTTTAGTTAAAAATGCTTTTAAACGAAAGTATCACTTATGGCTACCCTGATTTCGAGTGTACCAACTGCGTAAAAGTGAAAATAATTCATTTAATCCAAAGTTTGTTGACAGTTGACTATGAAATATACATGTTTGTGCTGGGTAAATGCACTAGATTGCCTGCCTGCCTGCCATTAACCTAAGTAAACGAAGAAGATATTGTAAATTTGTTATTGTTTCTGATTTATTTGCAGAGCAATTTGAAATTTGAACTGTGATTTGATTTGAAGTTAGAAAATTATTGTTTATTATTACAAAATGCAAAACTTGGAAAACACTCAGAAGAGAAGTCGTAGTAGTAATTACTCGAAGGAGGAAGAGTTACTTCTACTACTAGAAGTTGAAAAATTTAAGAGCATCATTGAATGTAAAACTACAGATAAAGTGAATAATACTGAAAAGGTAAACATTGTGTATATAAAATTTTGTTTTTTGATTAATATTTCGAATTGTATTTTAGAATGAGGCGTGGAAAAAAATTATGCATTCTCTGAACGCTAAATCTCTACAAAAAAGGAGTGTAGAACAGCTGAAATCAAAATATGATAATTGTGAGAAAAGTGGTTGCCAAAAGTAAAGAAAACTTTATTGGCACTGGTGGTGGTCCCTGCTTTATTCCAGAAACAGATCCAGTATTGGAGACTCTTTTAAGAATTATTAATAAAAGCACAGTTGTTGGGCTATCTAACATCTTCGATTCTGATAGTTTTGCACACGAAGAAATTGTTGGCACTTTATCAACTGTAAGTAGATTATTAAAGCATTGAACTAGTAACACTTATGTAATATTACAACGCTTATATTAGTTTTACATTTTTGCCACAGACGTAGTCTCGATGACAATGCACGAATCCGTAAAAAAATTGTAAAAAAACATATAGGGTGATTCTAGAGATATTGATCATATTTTTTACAAAATATAAGCGTTGTTTTAAAATTTTTTTTAAATCTAAAATTATTATTATTATTCAATAAATATTTTAGATACAATTCCAAGGAAACGAAGAAATAACTTATGAAGTAGACAATCTAGATGTAGTTAATCAGGAATTAAATATTGAGGTGAGAATCATTCATTATTACACTGACTATGAGGGTTCTAGGTAAATAGACCGAACTGAATAGACCGAAAGGCAGTTGACCGAACTCAATAGACCGAAAAGCAATAGACCGAAACCTCACTAGACCGAAGCAGCAGTAGAGCGAAACTCACACTTTATTCAGGCTTAGGACTGACAACATAAACTGCTGGCGTGTTTAGAAGTTTTTTTTTTGTTTTTGATGCTGTTTTAAGTTAGTTAGTCATTAAGGCATTATTATTAGAGAAATATTTACTCAGGACCGAATTCCGGAAAGGAAAATAACTACGTCATTAGCAGGATTAACCCATTAGCAAATTTCTCCAGTTTGTGCGTAAATAGTTGGAATAATTATCCTTAACGATACATAGGAATGTTAAACTTTCTTAAATCCTATTGTCAAAAAATCATCACTAACTACTAACTTAAAACAGCATCAAAAACAAAAAAAAAACTTCTAAACACGCCAGCAGTTTACGTTGTCAGTCCTAAGCCTGAATAAAGTGTGAAGGGAAGTTGATGCTATTGTTAATAAATGTAATTTTTCGAGATATTTAATGTGCACATTTAGCGAATGTGTACTTTAACCGTAACATATTTTCGACCAAGTGAGTTTCGGTCTACTGCTGCTTCGGTCTAGTGAGGTTTCGGTCTATTGCTTTTCGGTCTATTGAGTTTGGTCAACTGCTTTCGGTCTATTGAGTTCGGTCTACTCGCCGTGAGCGGACTATGAGAGTACCCGACATACTATGAGCTAAATAACTAAAAATATAAAGAAAACAATAATTATGTTAAGGATTGTAGACTTTGTGATGATGATTATATCACTCATGGCGTGTCTGGAAGTCAAGTCAGTTTATTTTAAAATCTTTTAAGAAGAAGTTTTCAATTACTAATGGTAATTTTACAGGTTTCTCCAAGTTTTTCGTCTAATATTATATCTGTACAAAGTGGCAGTCAAGAGAAAGGATTAATTGAGGTTGATAATGATATATCTGTGAATACAGAAAAACCAGTACTGGTGCAGATGATACTAATGTAGCTGTACAAGATGACAGTAGAAAGAAAGAAAAACAATAATTTTATATGTCATAACATCCCTGCATGTATAAAGTACGACCGACTAAATTTTAAAACTACCATCGTATTCTCGTTTTCCTATTGGTCAATATTGGTGAAATTATTTCGTGAGATGAATTGGATATGATTAGAATATCGATTAGGTTAGTCTACCTTTAAGCTTGAAGAAGAGTTTTAAATTAATTTTTCTTTTCTCCATCCATATCCAATTCTTGCCACGAAATAAATTAACCAATAAGAAACGATGGTAGTTTTAAGATCTAGTCTCTCGTGTATAAAGTGACGACAGAAAAATTGTTATAAATGTATTAGAAAAGTAGCACAATGGCGTTCTTTATATAATTGGGACCGATGGAATACTTACCGTTACCACTTAAAATGCCCTTAAGAAGCTACAGTTAAGGTATAGCAGACACATCTTTGAATACTGTACATTTAAAACAAACTTACTTTCAGAAAGCCAATTGGGACAAATATACGCCAAAAAAATTGAGAACCCCAATGTCTACCAAATTACGTTGTACCTCCTCACCAGTAGTAACAGCAAAGGAGGTATATTATAAAAGAAAGCTGGGAGTTTTAGAAGAACAGGAAAAAAGAAGTGTGGAGGAACATAACAAGAAAATGAAATTATTAGATTTGGAAATTGCTATAAAGAAAAAGAAATATTGAAAAAATAATTATTTACGTTACAGTTTGAATTTAATAAACTATTATACAAACTTGTAAAGTGTTCATTTACTTAATAATCATTAAGAATAATATATATGTTGTAATGATGGCGACTTATACTTTTGTGAGGAATAAAATAATTAATATTTAGTTTGGAAAATTATTTTAAATTTTAAATGTTGATATTTATTATTTATAATTGAAGTAATTATTTTAATCTTATTATTATGTTGCACCGGACTAGCTCAGAATCTCATATGGGGATAGAGTTCAGGGAATTTAGTTGAAGTTAAAAATTTTGTATCTGTAAATGTGTATATGAAATATCCTTTATGTAATTGAATTGAAAGTATAAAAGTAATTCTGAATATAATTTGCTATCAAACGCATGCGTTGTAATGAACTTAAGTAAAATTATAAAGCTGTCAAAGATGTCAAATACTTAATTTAGAAAATTTAATGTTTAGAACCAAAATGAAAATTTAGAAAAAGAAAAGAAATTAATATCTTTACAGGTGTTTACACAAGTAAATATTTAAAATTCTTAACCAAAAACATATATGTAACAAATATAAATTGCAGGAAAATATCAATGAATAGGGTTATTATGATTTGACTCACATATACTGTCCTCCCGGTAGAATGATGTCTTCGGATACTCCAGTTGGATGTAGGCAATGTCCACTTGATTACGGTTGTTACCATCAGCCAATACTCGAATCTCGGTTGTCGAAGACACCAACTTCCAAACTTAAAGATGTTTTCTCCAAAATCGGCAAACTCCAATCACTTATTTACTTTCGGTAACTCTTTATTTAAATAGTTTTAAATCATAGTGAGTGATATCGTTTTAAAATTATTTTTAAATAACCAAAATTTTTATTGATAACACTTTTATTTTAGCTACCGATTCAATTTTTGTTTAAAAGAGATTGTCCGAAGAAATGAAACAACTTTGACCAATTAAAAATGGGTTTTAATTTGGTATAAACGGAAATAATTTAAGTTGGATAACACAAAAGCAAATCTTTACAAAATCGTGACACAAATTAACACGAACAAAATTATTTTTCAAAACCGACAGGTATCGGAGACCGAATTATTTATTTCAAACCGTCGATATAAAAACAAGTGCTCCCGAAAATATTCTTCGTAACGTAAAACTTCTTGACGAAAATAAATTAGGTTATGTACTCACACAAATTTCACAACACTGTTTTAACCTTTTACACTTTTGAACAAATTCTAGAGAGAGAGAGTGATTTCCTGAGCGCTTGCTTTTATATGTTTCTGGTTGTTACCAAAAATTCATTTTTTTTACAGCCATATTGCAAAAGTAACTATGGCTATGATTGGTGGATCTAGATTACAAATTGGACACAAATGGAAATTTGGCCGTAACTTTCTTATACATGATCGGAATTGAAAATTAAAAACGGAAATGAAAACTACGTAAAATTTTGAACAAAAACACACCTAACAAGCTATAATTCCTAACATTAATATACGAAATAACTTAATCTACCTTAAATAAGCTTCTAACTATTTACACTTACAAGCTACACTAAAACTAATTGCAAAAATGGAATTCTGAGAACATTCTACATAAGAATACATATCTTTTGTGTTGGAAACATTTAATTTAAAGAAATTTATTAGCTTTTGGAATATTATCTAAAATTCACCTCAGAATTAACATAATTTTGCGGAGAAAAGCGCTGTATCCTTATAAAAACTGTGTCATATTAAGAAGGAACATCTATTATTTGCTTTAAGAGCAAAATTTAAGTCTAATAATGTGGAAAAAGTATAAAATTATGTAAAAAACCTAAAAATTATGACCTAACCAAACTTAAATCTAAAAATGAAAATAATTTATATTTAAAAATGTTTTTAACACTTAAAATGTTATGTTTAAGGTTTGTACTTATAGTCTTTATTATTCTCACTAACTGTTTGCAATGCATAATGTTATATAATGTTGCATTGAAAAAGTTTCATCGTCTAACACTCTTTTTAAATGTTTCACTATATAAATGTACGGCACTATAAATGTCTGTATGCCATAATGTTCTAAATGTTGTTCTTAATGTTAATCTTGTATCATAATTTTTGTCACTACTTCGCTTCCAAAAATATGTGCGAAAAATGTCTAAACTGTCCATATTATAACCCTTTTATTAAATTTTTGTCTTTCCTGCATTCAAAAACTAAACCTACACTATCCTTAACCTTATCCTAACTATATAGTCCATGTTTAAACACCTGTAAAATGTCCACTTGCCAAATTACCCTTGAAAAATTGACTTTTATTGCAAAAATTGCAATACTAAAATGACTTTACGAAAATGGTTATATTTAACATTCTTGACAATTTTGTTAGCAGCAAATTGCTTTTTATGATAAAACCAAACTAAGCAAATGATATTCAGACCAATTTATACCAAATAAATTTATTTTAACCACATCGTGAACCAGATTTATATAAAATAATGTCTTGCACTTGTATCGAGCTAGAAATCACCCTTTTTTATTACCCAAATGTCATGTAAGCTGTCCGATACTTCTATTACCTCTTTCTGAACATCTCAATATATATATATATATATATATATATATATATATATATATATATATATATATAAAATATAATTTTTTGTATTTCATATTAAACTTGTGACTTGTAATTGTATTGTATAAGCTAAAATTTTAATTTTGTAATAATTTCCTTTTCTATTTGTTTTCGTGTTATTTAATAAACGTATAAAATATATAAACACTTCTTCATTCACCAGCCAGTAACAAGTAACAACACGTATATGAGGTTGTGTTCCATTAGCTCATTAGTAGTTACAAACTCTTTATTAACTGCAATGGTTTGTGATGAATTTGTAACTCAAAACCCTTAAATTTTTATAGTCCATAACATTTGTGCAATTTACCACCACCCCATTGTTTTTATAGTCATAAAAATTGATTAAGAAAAAGAATCAAATTATAAAAATTCACATAACTTATATGTAACAAGTTTACAATCCATCAAAATGTTCAATAATACGCATTTGCCTAATTTGTCGTCCTTAAATGTTTGGTGGTAAGCCATCTTCTGCGTTGTCAACTTCATCCTCATCGTCTTCTACGTCTACTAGCCACTCTGTAGGTATGTCTTCGTTTTCATCGATTGCTATAATAACCATGATTGTTTCAATCCGCATTCTCATTCCTAGTTTGAGAATTGGAAAACGTCTTTTCCATACACCGTAACTTCGTTCAACTACATTTCCGGTTCTTATTAAAGATTTATTGAACAAATTTTCTCCTTCCGTTCTTGTTTCCTGAAGTTCTACCATCAAATAAGGTTGTATAGCATAACTGGTGTCCCCTACTAACATATATGGTCTAAATTCATTATTTTCAAATCTTCGTTTGACATTACAATTATTCAATATGGTGTGGTCGTGGCAAGAACCAGGCCATCTTGCAACTATGTCTCTAATTCTTAACTTAAAATCGCATGTAGTTTATATATTCATCCCAAAGAAACCTTTTCGCGTTCTATATATTTCGCCATCAGGTCCTCCTGGGGAGTCGACTTTTATCAACGTGCAATCTATTGCCCCTAGTATACGTGGAAATCTGGCGATTTGATAAAAATTTTCGGCTGTTTCTTGCATTTCTTGTATAGTCTCTGGCATTTTTATAAATCTAGGACGTAACGCTGCAATGGCTTCAGAGACTCTCTTAATTATTCTGCAGGCAGAAGCTGTCGAAACACCTGCAAAGTTGGCCGCTGCTATCCGCAGGCTTCCCAAGGCGTAAAACCTAAGTATCAACATTAATTGGCATAGTGGTTGTATACTTCCGCCTCTAAAAAAATAAAATTAACATTTTTTAAAAATAAAATAATAAATGTGTAAATGTCCTTTATTTCATTTCTATTTTACATACCTGTTAGTTCGAGGGCGTATAGAATTTTTAATTAGTTCTAATAGAGTTAGAAAAGTTTCTTTTGTTATCCGAAATCTTTGAAAAAAATCAATATCATCATAATTATTAATATCAGTATTCCTTCTTTGTATAACGTTCTCCTTCTAATAATTACTTCTTCATCAGACAATGAAGTACTTGATGAATCGTCTAATATGTTCATGATAAACAAATAATTTCAAGTATATGGTTGTCATATACAATAAAATTTTAAGGTTAAAACTTCCTTTAACCCCCTAAAATGGTCGTTTTCGGTCCTTTAATTTAAAGTCGCATTTAAATCCTAATCATTTTTATATTTAATTATGAAATGCAAGTGTGCTTTAAAGGAGCATTTAAAAGTTAAAAGCGCATTTAAATTGAATGTGAAATTGGCCCTTAGTCATTTTATCTTAATTTAGTAAAACAAATTTAAAGTATTTCCTGCTGGAATATGTCATAAAAATTTTTGTTGTAATCAATATAGAAACTTCTAATCAACAAATAAAGGAATATTTAGATATAAAATATATCAATCATAATAAAAACAGTGTATCGGATTTCTTCAGAAATATGAACACGTATTTATTAACATTTATGATAGTTTCATACCTGAACTGATTAATGCTCGTTATCAGTAATAGTGCTCTTTAACCTTTGACTATCCAGAAAAATTCGTATTTCCATCTGCCATTTGCAAGTTAGAAGCTGAACTGTTTTATAAAGGTTAAAGAAATATTTGTGCAATATTCAAAAGTGCGCTAACAGCATAGAGAGAAGCTTTTTTGCATCATTCCCTTATTACAATATCTAATTGTAGAAAAATGTAGGTTTTTGCATATAATCATTGTATATTGTGTAAATATCCGATTATAAGTGTATATAATTATGGAATAGGAGTGAAAAATGTAGCATACAAAATTAACAAAGGAAGGCTATACCCCGCTCTTAAGCATAAATAATTTCCATCTACTCTAAAGCGGAGAAACCATTCTAAATGCTTTATAAATTAACCCCTAAAAAAGGCAAGGTATATTCAATATATATTCAAAATTATACTTCTTATGTTTTATTTATTTTTTACATAAATTTAACCGTTTCGATAACAATTACAGTTATCGTCCTCAGTAAATGGTAATAGCCCTAAGAATTAGTAGAGATGATCCTAAAATCCTTACTAATCAATTGCCCTATCCTAAAAAATAATCAAAACTTATTTCCTAGTTATTTCCGCAATTGTATTCCCGTATTGTTTACAAATCCTAGCAATTGCACACGCCTTCCACTCCCGTCTAGTTCCCCTACAAATATTCGACGGCTCAGTTTCCAGCACTTCTATTGGTATTCTTACTCTTGCGAATGTTCTCTCGTTCCTTGCCTTTCCTGTGATTTTTCGATTATTAACCCTGCCTGCCCCATTTTGTCTTATTTCCCGATAGCCGTACCTGTTATTACTTAATTTCCTGTCAAGTATTCAGTCCTTGCTGCCTAAAGACATATCCCCTTCAAAATAGTAAACCGAAAAATCATTCTTAATATACTTACCGGTGTACGTACCCGAGGGAATTATTTCGTACCGTTTCTTTGCCAACGTGGGTTTCAGCCCCGAACGAAACGTAGTAGTGGGAAGGGCCCACCTCCAATCCATTTTCCGATCCACAAATGATCCCCAGTTCGATACCTGACCCCGCCCTCCGAATACTCTCCGACATTTACAACAAATTCCTAATCCTATTCCACTTCCCGACGGACTGGAAATCGGCCTTCACCGTCATGATACCCAAACCCCACTCCGACCTAACCACATCCTCCTCCGACAGACCCATTGCCCCCCTGGGTTGCCTTGGAAAATGGTTCGAACAGACTCCCAGGCGACTCAGGGACCACCTACAATTCAACGATCTCCTTCCCAATAGCCAATTCGGCTTCCATCCCAACCGAACGTGTCACGATTCCTTGTTGAAGCTGCTTACAGAGGCCACAGGGTCATTCAATCACAAGCAATGCAACCTGGCTGTGTTTCTGGACATTAAGCAAGCATTTGACGGCATGCCGGCCTCATATACAAGACCCCCAACCTTAACATACCAAACTCCTGCTCTCGTTAATTGGCTCCCCGATGTACAAAAAACACTTAACAGAATAAGAAACGGAGAAAACCTACTGGTGCCCTCCGCGGTCGAATCAGAGGTTGCCACCCTAAAACACTACAACACACCTACAAAACATACATCCGCCCTGTTATGGATTTTCGAGCACCCATATAGACCAATATGAACCCCAATCACCTTTCCTCTATCGGTTCCTGTGAACGCCGAATACTCAGACACATGCACACGCAAACATACCACCCATCACACCAACCTTGCACACAAAATAATCTTTGGCGACACAATCCCAACTCGAGAGATCATTACCACTCCTTATGATACCGTTTTCCTCAATTCCCACAAAAAAAAACTAAAATTCAAACACCCCCCGCGATCCTAACTCAACTCCTTGACGACCTCTCCAAGGAGATAGGAGAATCCCTAGATAATGTTCTGTATGCCTTCCGTATCCCCCCGTCTATTCGATGACGACCTAGCATGATACCGGCAAACGAATCGGATTAACCACAATAAGCACGCTACACATCACTAAACAACACGCACACTTAAACCAATTACCACACATAATCAAATAAATCTAAATCATTTTTTTCCTTTTTACACCAAAAATAACCACATCTCGTGACTATAAACTATACAATAACACAGAACATCGCAACACCGACAAGAATGGATTGACCAGGGCTTAAGAGGAGAAGGACTCCTAAACAGTCTAAGACTAAGTATATATATATATATATATATATATATATATATATATATAAGTTATGAATAAGTAAATACTAACCATAAGCATGAGAATACTAAAAAAAAGTTACCAAAACCCTTCTATAGGTATTCTTATTCTTGCGAATGTTCTCTGGTTCCGTGCCTGTGCTTTTTCGATTACTAATCGTTCCTGCCCCATTTTGTCTTATTTCCCGATAGCCGTACCTGTTATTACTTAATTTCCTGTCAAGTATCCAGTCCTTGCTGCCTAAACGCATATCTCCTTCAAAATAGTGAACCTGAAAAATCATTCTTAATGTACATCTCGGTGTACGTACCCAAAGAGTATATAAGGAATTATTTAGTACCGTTCCTTTGCCAATGTGGGTTTCGGACCCGAACGGAGCGTGGTAGTGGAGAAGGGTCTATATTCCTTCCTTCAGAGAGCAAACCCTCGTGAAGAATATTTTCTTTTCCTCAAATTCCGGGGTACATTCTACCCAGGGTTGGTAATCTCCTCTCATACTTATAAAAACTATACATAAAGTAATAATGATCATTTCACCACCATTACCACAACCACAAAATTCCTAAATTCCCGTGTACTCCAGCTCTGCCCTACTCGTCCACCTGGATAAAGAAATCCACCAGCCACTTCCAATACGGTCCTTTTCATTATATTACTTAGTCTCCATCGCCATACCGTTACATTCCATCTGTGCATGTCAATCATAATTATTTTTGGATCACTGAAATTCATTTTCACATTGTAAACACCGTGTGCGAAAACCACCATACTACACCACGTGCCTTACGGGCAATCACCGAATAATTAAAACACTGAATTCTTCAACAACCACAACTTTCCCATTATACCAGACACATATCAATTGATAGCCTTTCAAAACACTTGTTTAATAATTTGCACATAATTAACCGAAACGTTAAAGGACTAATTCATCAATCATCTCTAATACGTTTTCCCTGATTATGATTATTCAACCCCTTATCATAAACTCAATTAAATTTCACTAACCGGTCAATATCATCAAGGCCACAATTGACGTTTATACCTAAATAAAATTTTCGACTTACCAGTAATATACTTAAATGTTAGTACCTCTAATTTCAAAAAATACATTCATTCACATTAATGCCAAATAGTTCGATTACAACCCAATTGACCCTTATATCAAGTAATGGAAATTAAAACTTAGCTGAAAACAAAATCCAACATATCAATAACTATACAATTCACATCTACATTGATCTAAAGCGCCCCTATCGGGCCTAATTACCCTTATTCTTATCAAATCCGGCACCTTAATAATTTCTATGGACGTGTTTGTAAAATTGAATGTTTCAACGAGAGAGATTCAAAAAGGAAGTTCTAATTAATCAATTAGTATTTAAAAATTATAAGTTGTTTTTCAGAAATAGAAGATACGTCGTTTATTAGATACAGGTCGTTAAAGAAAAAATGTTTTTTTCATTTTTGCCCGTAACTTCTAAAATATTTAGGGTACATAAATGAGATTCGGTTGACTCATAACACATAAGTACGTGGTGCACAACGTATTATTTAAATGACAGTTTAATTTGAAACTTTTCAAATAAACATGAATAATTTTGAATATTTAGCCGACATGCATCTCATTTACAGTGAAGTTAATTGCAATGGCCATGAAGCTGTGCGTTTGTAAACAGAACGGTTTCCTAATCGTCAACCTCCATGCAATTTTACCCGAGTACTCTGACGATTTACGTTTAAACGTTAGCCACAATATGTGGTTTCAACATGATGGGGAACCTGCGCATTTTTATAGGAATGTTCGAGACCATGTGGACCAATTATTTTCAAATCGATGGATTGGTAGAGGAGGTTTTGTGGCTTGGCCTGCTCGGTCTCCAGATCTCAATCCTCTTGAGTTTTTTTTATGGCGACATTTTAAATCATTGGTATACGAAATACCGATCCATGATTCGTCGAGCTAATTTATGCACATTGAGCAAAATGAAGCGCATTTTAAAATCTATTGTAATAATTTTTTTAAATAAAAATTATTCCTCATTTTATTTTAAGTTATTATTGTGCTCAAAAAGAGATTGACTCTTTAGGTGCATCGTCTTATAGTATTCCAATATTCCCGAAAACTACTTAGTTTCGAGTTTTCCATAAGGTAAACATTTCTCGTGTAAAAGACTTTAGATATTCAAAAACTGCCACTGAAATTGATTTTATGCCTGTGACGTAGAAGTTACAGTTGTTTACGTTTAGTATCAAAGCTACGTCATGTGGTTCCAATGTATACTATTCCACAAGAAAAAAGATAACTTATATAATCCGGATGATCACAATGGATTTTTAACATTTTTGTGTGACTTTAAAAATCCTTTAATCTTATTTGTAGGTATAAAAACAGTCCTAATGCTATGATTGATCAGGATATTTTTAATTGTATCTGTAATATTAGTTATAAAAGGAAGAAAACAGTACCAACATTAAGCACTAATATTTCTCTATGGTTATGTCCAGCAGGTGTAATAACATTATTAATATATTTAAGTGAATTTTGTTAAATATTTATACTCATAATTCAAAATTCGTTTAGCTCAATCTACTAAAGATGTAATTACATCAATTTTTTGACATGGATGGTGGTTTAATAATATTTATGAAGGTATCTATCGGTGTGTGTCGGTTTCTGTAAACCTTATAACAGAGAAATATTAGTTTTAGGTATTAGTATACCTAGAAAAGATAAATTTCCATTAATTTCATTTTTTATGGTAAACTTAATGCTAGAATGCATACCATTTATAAAAATTTATAAAACTAAAGGTTTTTCAGGTGTATTTTGCAAAGCTAATTTGAAACTTTTTCCATGTGCAGCTTAACCACAATAGGACTAAGAGGGAAACCCATTGCTACACCATCTAGCTGTTCAATGGGAATAAATAGTTGTAAAAGTTGTGAAAAAGAATTTTTATATCATTCGGAGAAATATGATCAAAAGCTTCCTTTAGAGGAGCTTTTGTTAAAAGTGAAACATCAAATCTGACCATTACATCACAATCTTCAATTTTGAAATGATGTATTTTTCAATGAAATTGACAAAATTTTGAACATAATCGTGTGTTTTACCTATATGTTTTTGTCTGTAGGAGAATCAATTGCAACTACAATAGACCTTAAAGGAACATTAGGTTTATGGATTTCTGGTAGACCATACAATTTTGATGGAGAGCTTTAGAGTTAGTTTCTTTTTTATTTCATCAGGAAGAGAGAATAATTTGATAAATTATTACAAGTTTCTGTTATGAACGACTAAGCTCTTAAGTAAATATGTAATTAGAATTTATTATTAATTTTATTTAAGACATAAATAAAAAGTTTACCTCGAGTAGGATTTGAACCTAGGACATCTACATTGCTAGGGTAGAGTACTCTTATTCATTACTATTTTTAATTTATAGGATTTGAAGCTACGGCATCTACATTGCTAGAGTACTCTACTCTAGCAATGTAGATGTCTCAGGTTCAAATCCTACTCGAGGTAAATTTTTTATTTATGTATTTAATAAAATTAATAATAATTATTACTTTGATAAGTTTTTTAGTTAGACCCTTCAACAGCATCATTTGAAAAACACATGATTTGTTATCAAAAGGTGGCTTATTATTTTGTTGCTGAAATAATTTATCTAACTTTGTTTTTTGACGTTTATATAAAATAATAGATATTTATGTATTAAGGGCATAATCAGAAGACTATGGCTCGAGGGAATGTTGATAGCCCGACGCGAAGCGGAGGGCTTTTATATTCCTGAGAGCCGTAATCTACAATTATTCCCGTGGTACATACAATGTTTTATTTTATTTTGCACCATGAAACTGGAACAAAATATTAAAAAGATTCAGTATTTTCGCCAAGTTTTTAAATGCAAATGCAATGAAATAAATTCGACAGTAGGCTAATTTGTTGTTACTAAGATACTGTGATATTGCTATTATATATCATGTCATGTGTTTGCTGTCAATCATGCTGCTTAGCATCAATGACATTTCCGTGCTATAAAGACCACATTACGCCCGCATTTGGAGGCGTATAAAGAACATTATGGTGGCAAAATAAAATAATAGGTATTTATGTATTAAGGGCATAATCAGAAGATTATGGCTCAAGGGAATGTTAAAAGCCCGACGCGAAGCGGAGGGCTTTTATATTCCTGAGAGCCATAATCTACAATTATGCCCGTGGTACATACAATGTTTTATTTTATTTTGCACCATGAAACTGGAACAAAATATTAAAAAGATTCAGTATTTTCGGCAAGTTTTTAAATGCAAATGCAGTAATATAAAGTCGACAGTAGGCTAATTTGTTGTTACTAAGATACTGTGATATTGCTATTATATATCATGTCATGTGTTTGCTGTCAATCATGCTGCTTAGCATCAATCACATTTCCGTGCTATAAAGACCACATTACGCCCGCATTTGGAGGCGTATAAAGAACATTATGGTGGCAAAATAAAATAAAAGTTATTTACATGGATTTAAAGGTTACTCAATCAATTTTATCTCAATTCCCTCTATATAATGTTGTTTCAAAAAACGTTTCGATAATTTCTAGGGTAAATAGAATATTAAAAATAACGTTAGTTTGGTTAATAAACATGTGTCCAAAAATGCCTCCTTAAGAAAATCCGGCCCTGTGAAAGTGGCCCAAAAAATTTTTTTTTATTAACTCTGAAACGGTTTAACATACCTAAATGAAATTTAGATCACAAATACCTTTGATTAGGTCATAAAAGATAGTGTTGACAAATTTTTAATATTTTGTACAGGAGCGTCTCTAAAGGGGGGGTGCCACTCATTTTCCCCCCCAAACTTTTTTTATGGAGATATTTTTAATTTTTTTGTCAAAAGCTATTTGACACAAAAAAGGTACTCTGGTTGAAAGTCAAAAAAGTGACTGGTTTTGCAGTTATTTGAGGTTCTAATATGTTTTACCTAAAATAAGAAAATAAAAGGAATATTGAGTTAATTTAATTTACTTGTATTAAGTAGGCTAAGACTGCAGACTCGCGATTTTTTTTTGTTTGACAGATTCGTTTGATACATTGTTGTTAATTGTTTTGGGTTGTTTAACAAGTAATAACGCTTCTAAAAACTTTGAAAATAAATATGTACACTAATAGTGACCATACCGATGCCATTAGTGGGATGTGATGGAAATGTTAAACAAGCGAAAAGAAGACATGCGGAAAAATTTCCAAGGAGAAGTGTTTCGGTTTCAAAAACATTTTTGAATTTAGTAAGGCAGTGCCGTGAGACCGGAACCTTTAAACCAAATAGGTAAATCCTGGTAGACCACGAGTGGTAAGAATTTCTCAAACAGAAGAAAATATTTTAAATCTAGCTGTTGCGAATCCTACGATAAATGTAAGAAATTTGGCAAGGGCAAGTAACGCAAGTGTTTCTAGTGTACATCGTGTATTAAAAGAACAATTATTGCTCCTTTTTCATTACAGGCAACAAGAATTACGTACTACAATTCTTGTAATTTCTTGTACAAGTACAAGAATTACTGCCTGAAGATATTTTTTTGAGAAGACACTTTTGGGAATTATACAAGAAAGAATGAGACAGAACCCTGATTTTTTACCGATTATTCTTCACACCGATGACAAGGTACGTTTAATAGTCATAACAGTCACTTCTGGGCAGTGGAAAATCCAAAGGTTTAACGTGTAACGCATTATCAACATAATCTTAAGTTCAATGTTCAATAGGCAACTGCCTCGTTGCATACCATATCTTTTTTTTGGAAATTTAAATGGTGATGTTTACTATTAGAGATTTTCCTCATGATCTACGAAGAAATATGGTTTTTATGCATGATGATGCTCCACCTCATTTCAGTAGACAAGCTAGAACATTTTCGAAATCGTTGGATTGGCCGAGGTGCTGATGCTCCTATCAACACTGTCCACCAAGGTCCCCTGACCTAAATCCCTTGGATTTTGATGTGTGGAGTTTAGTTAAAGAAAAAGTATATTCAAGTGAAATAAATTCCATTGAAGAACTTCCAGCGAGTGTTGAAAGTAGTTTAAGAATATTAATTCAAGAAAACATAATCCATAGGATTTGTTTTGTGTTATTCGTTTTTTTCCTAATTGGTTCCTTTGTCTGTTCTGTTTTAATGTCATACAATTAAAACCTTTTTTAAGTTCTAAATAATTTAGAATATGTTTACCTCATATTTGTTTCTGAAACAATCTTTCTCTCGCATGAAAATTATTAATTGTTTCACTTTAAAATAATTTATTAATTCGGTCAGCATTACTTGCTAAAATATCAAATAACTCGAAACCAGTCATTTTTTTACTTTCAACAAGAGTACCTTTTTTGTGGAAAATTGTTCAAAAAATACTAGTTTTGCCCAAAAAATTCCCATAAAAAAAGTTTGGAGGCAAAATAGGTTGCAACCCCCTTCAGCGACGCTCTTATACAAAATATTAAAGATTTGTCAACACTATCTTTTATGACCTAATCAAAGGTATTTGTGATCTAAATTTCATTTAGGTTTCTTAAACCGTCTCAGAGATAATACAAAAAAAGGGTATTTGGGGCCTATTTACCGGAACAGTTCATTTCGACGCGGCCACTTCGACGCTTCCACTTCGACAGCGCCGCTTTGACGCGAGATAATCTCGACGCGAGATCATCTCGACGGGAGATCATTTCCACGCGAGATCATCTCGACGCGAGATCATCTCGACGCGACCCAATACCGCCTTTACAATACGTTCAAACTAAAAATAACGTATGAAAATGCTTTCACCATTATTACACATCATAAAAATACTTTTAGGTTTAAATCGTGTATTTTGATTTATATTTTATGTAAATTTAAATGTTTTGATAACAATTACAAACTTATCTTTCTCAGTAAATCTTAAAATCTCAGACAAGGAACTTTCCTTGCCTAAGGTTAAAATCTTTAAAAATTACTTGGGATGTTACAACAAATTTATGAAATACAAAAAATATAAAAACCCATCCATAATCCTGGTATCAATATAACAGTTCGATAAATGTACAATTTGTTACATCTCAAGTAAGTTCTTATACCTCTTACACTCGTAATCCTCATTCACGGTATCTGTCAATCAACGGGTCAATAAACAAAGAAAAAAATTCTTATTGATACTGAAGTCTCATTAAACAAACATTAGCAAAGGTGTTTCCATTAAATCTGCGTTTAATGAAACATGCAAATTAAGGGATTAAATACAATTGAAAATAATCTTTGATAAGTATCAGATTTCCGTTGCTATTAAACACAGATAAAGCAAACAACGCTTTTTGATAAATAATAATATAATGAGACTTAAGAAACAATTACTTACAGATGAATTAAAATTCTTTGGTGTTTCTAATAACACACAATTCAAATATATGAAAGGGGGGATGATAATTTTGCAGAAATATGCAGGTTTCGATTTTGCATTTAGTAGTTCTTCGCGTGCCTCACGATTAATTAAATTGCGTTCACAATGATACGTTCAATTCGCAACAGGGAAAAATATGAACACAATGGATACCTGTATTGTTTCGATAAGTTAGTTGCTAATGGTACGAAAAAATCATGGCGGTGTGATGTTGAACTGAATAAAAATATTCGATGTAAAGGTCGTATTTATACAGACGCTGTAAGTGACGAGTTTGTTCGGAAAAATTTTTCAACTTTGACAAAATTGTTTACAACATCTTTAACAATTCTTACAAATATTACTACTGACGAAGATAACTGTAAGTATTATCGAAACGTTTAGATTGTATAATTTAAATACACCATTAAAAATCCCAAAAAAGATAAGTATTTTATTATGAGTGTTAATGGTGAAAGTTTACATTTTCATATTGATTGATACATATCTATATGAATTTTTGAGTTGTGTAAATTGTTTTTTCAGATCTTTGTTATAATGGCAGAACGTGGTGGTTTCGTTTTACCCATTTTGTATGCACTGTTGCCAAATAAAACAGAAGGGAAGTACACGCGCATAATACATTTAATTTGTAATACTTGGCCAAATTTCCAACCGTCTCAGATATCTATGGATTTTGAACTGGCTGTAATTAATGCTTTCAAATCTAATTTTCCTCATGCGGAGTTATGGGTGTTTATTCCACTTAGTGAAGAATTTAAAGAGAAAATTGATACAAGAACGCCTCATAAGTCGGTACAATGATAATGCAGATTTTGCACTTTATGCCCGCATCATTGCTGCTCTTGCTTTTTTCCCAATTAATTACCTGGAAAACGGATTGCAAGCGTTAAATAATTCATTGCCGAATGAATTGGAACCAATTTTGGATTATTTTGAGGACACGTATATTGGTAGAATGCAGCGTAACAATCGCCGACGTCGACTTCTATTCGATTCTAGAATATGGTCCTGTTATTCTAGAACCTTAATGAATCACGCACAAATAATTAATGCTGAAGCTTGCAATCTGAATTTGGTGTAGATCATCCAACCTTATGGAAACTCATTGAACTCAGAAGCTATTTATTTCAGAGAAAAGTTGCAAAGGAAAAAACGTTTCGTAATTAAATTTTACACAAGAAGCAGCGAATTTATAATGCATTCTTCGTATTGAAAAATAGCAAAAATGTATCATTGAAATTTTTTCTCGCGCACTCATATAACAGGTATAATAAATCACCACACCAAATTTTTTAAACATTTGTGTAAATTTTGGGCTTATAAACAATTAGAATAACTTTGCGACATATACATTTTGTTATATTTAAACTTATATTGAGAGTATTCAGAAAGACGCTCCTTAAAATATAAAAATAAAAAATTAAAAATATAATTCGTATGAAAAAAAATTTAAGTAAAATGATTACATTTTCTATGGTATTGACATAAAACATACAGCGCTTAAAAAATAAATAAAATAAAAAATATTTTTAATTTGTATTTATTTTTATATCTACACATATATAAACACTAACATTTAAGCCTACTTTACGGATTTTTTTAAATTTTTCAACTTTGGAACTTTTAAACAAATAATTCCGAATACTTTCACTATAAGTTTAAATTTAAAAAAAATATAATTGGCAAAGTTATTCTAATTGTTTATAAGCCAAAAATTTACACAAATGTTTAAAAATTACTACGGCTCTCCTAATTAATGGATTTCAATTTTTAAAAAGACATTTGAGAGTTTGAGTGCTTTTTTATATGTCTTTAAATTTTCAAGTATCTAGAGGTCTTAGTTTAGGCTCTGTTTATTTTTAAAGAATTGTAATTTTTTTTCCAAAATATAGATTGCAAAATTATTGTTCAAAAACTCAGACCAATCAAATTTGGTGTGGTGATGTACCATACCAAAAAGTTTTTTTTTTTGCCAAGTATGAAGGGCCTACCTTTTATGTGAGTATTCGAAAAAGAAATTTCAAAAATACTTGTTTTTTTACACTTTTTCATTGTTTTTTGCTATTTTTGCATTACTAAGAATGTATTTTTCGATTTTAAATTACATGTTTTTTGTTTAAAATGAAATTAAGAATTTTTTTTTCCTTTGCAAATTTACTTTGAAATGAATAGCTTTTGAGATATTCTAGTTCAAAGAATAAAAAAAGCAAAATTTTGTTTTCTAACATTTTGTTTAATAAAAATTTGAGCACAGGTTTTTGGACCCGCGCATAGTGAAATTATTATTACTAGTACCATTTTGGAGCGATTAAGGGAAAAAAATTCGATCATATGGAAAACATCCCACCCAAAACAGATAGCGCTTAGTCTATTAATTATAATAATAGTCGTATATGTGATTCTGATGGGAAGAGTGGTCGAAATAGTGGTGTCGAAACAGGAGTGTCGATGTGACCGTGTCGAAATACGACGGTCCGATTTATATTATACCGTTGAATGAATCAATAATACAAGACGTGATTATTTAAAGGATGAGTTCGCATTGAGAAGAGGTTTCGTCGAGATGATCTCGCGTCGAGATGATGTCTCGTCAAAACGATCTCGCGTCGAAGCGGCGGTGTTGAAGTGGAACCGCCGAAGTGGCCGCGTCGAAATAAGGCGGACCGTATTTTACAGGGCCGTATTTTCTTAAGGAGGCATTTTCGGACATGTTTATTAACCAAACTAACATTATTTTTTAATATTCTATTTACCCTAGAAATTAGCGGAACGTTTCTTGGATCACCCTGTAGATCAAATTACTAAATGCAAATATAAAAGGTATCTTTCTTTATTATCAGAAAACTTACTAGTAATAAGTATTTGATTATGCAGAAGTACATTTTCAGTTCGTCTATAAATTTGATTATCTTGTTTGTTATTAAAGTTTCCTTTAATACGGAGAAACTTGGGAATAATATTTTGATAACGGCAAAGTAAAACTAAGAGTAAAAAAGTAAGTAGTGGTAGTAATTGTGCATTGCGTTTTCTTAATTTTTTTAATTGTTTAATAAAGCGACAAGTTTCCTCCATCATAAAGGACTGAAATACGAAAATGTAAACTTTCACAATTATCACAAATAATTAAAGTGCCGATGTTTTGAGTATTAAATCGTGTATTATTTTAAGAAAATTTTGGGTTGTTCCATGTTTACGTGTTTGGACGTAGAGTAATTGCATCTTTGTAGACGTGCATGTTTTGTAAGCATTTATTTCACTGCCAGTTTTCTTTGTTTGCATGATTATATCTTTACGGTGTTTACGAATTCACTTATTTGCTAGTATCTTTTTGTGTATATGCTTGTTTTTGCTGGGTGTATGTTGGTGCATTTATTATGCAACTTGCTCACTTTATATTACATCACAAGATTGAGTTTCAAACTGCGTGTTAAAATCTAATACCACAAGAAGTTGTTGTAAACATTATGCTTGCTTCTAGTTATATCACAAGATGGCGCTTCTAGTTTGAATTCCATAAGGGGATGACGCTTAAATCACACTATAACGTGACACTGCAAACCGTGTTAACTTCTGATTATCTCACAAGATTACGTTTCTAGTTTAAATTATATCGTCTAGATGGGTAACCTACAAAATGACGCAATATTTACTTCTAACCCCAATGAAAGAGATAGTTAATTGACCTTTTACTCATTAAACACCGGAGAAACAAAGTTCCAGGTGCCAGGAAAAAGAAGCACCGTCAGAGCCTTATATCTGAAACGGAACCCAAATCGGAGCCTCGCTGCTAGAAATAGAGGACCTCCATTGCCAGCAGTGGGGATGGAGCCCTACTTGCTAAAAATGAGCCCCATGAAAGACTCCTAGCTATTGGAATAGGAACCCACATTTAAAAAAAACACCACAAGGAAATAGGATGGCGAGAAATACAAAAAGGCACGTCGATACAAGATCGTAGAAAACAAAAGGTGCCCATGTACAGAAGATAACCGAAAACGGACACAATATAACGGTAAGACAAAAAGCGTACGGATATAAGATGGCGTGAGCAAGTGGTTATAAAGCCAGAAAACACAAGTAAACAAGATGGCAGAAATTCCAAAAAAGGCGCCCGTACATCAAGATGGCGGTGTATATAAACAAGATGTCGCAGACTAAATAGCGGACATTCAAAGGGAAGACGGAAACAATATGGCGGAAACAAGATGGCTAAAATCCAAAAAAAAGGAAACAAAATGACACGGACACGGACAAAGTGGTGGAAAAGTCAAAACAGCACAAGCACCTAAGTAAAATGGCGGACAATCCAAAAAGTCACATACAAACAAGTTGGCGGAAAGTCAGAGAGGTATAAGGGAACAACATGGCGAAAATAAAACGGTAGAAAAGGAACGAGGGTGCAGAAATAGGGAGGTACGAATGAGGCTTTAAAAGAATAGGCTAAAAAACAGGATGTGTGGAAGTCCAAAAAGGCACTTAAGAAGTATAGGATGACAAAGACACCGTAAATATGACGCTAAACGTGTGTGCCTGTGGTCTACTACCAAAAATTTCTTATGTGAGGAAGTTACGTACATGAGACAAAATGTTGTGTTATTTGCTTAACTTTTTCTCACAGCAAATATTTGGCTTCTCTAATCGTCAAAATAAATTAGAAAATTTATTTCACGTACCATAACGTGATCTGTATATCATTAATCACTGGCGTATTTATTATATAACTTCGAAGTAATTGAAAATAGTATTATCGTGTTTATATTTTTAAAAAGCAATATACATGATTCCTATTTAAAGAAATATAAGTTTACGACCGGTGTGAAGTTAGCTCCCAAGTTTAAAAAGTTTCAGTATCTTTTGTTGAAGTGCATGCTTGTTGATTACTGATATTTTCCCAATTAAACTTTTAAATGTATATTATTATAAGTTTTTGTTATGAACGAATAAGTTCAAAGGTAAATATGTAATTAAAAATTATTATTAATTTTATTAAATACATAAATAAAAAGTTTACCTCGAGTAGGATTTGAACCTACGACCTGTACTTTGCTAGAGTACCGCGCTAACCAACTGCGCCATCAAGGTTCAAGTCCCAATCGATGTAAATTTTGTCTTTATGTATGTAGAACTGATGTAAATTCCAAATATAATGAGATTACAATCAAATTACTTATATTAATGGAATGTGAGCCTGCAATATCGCAAGGATTCACACATACCAAAGCAACTTGACTAATATTAAATTATTATAAGTTTTTGTTATGATTTTTTTTTTTTTTTTTTTTTAGATCGTTTATTTGCTTATTAGACTTTTTGCTTAATTATTGCTTATTACTTTTGCTTATGTGTGGGCAGTTTAGGGGTCTTCTCCCTCTTCAGCCCTGGCTTTTCATGATGTTGGTGTGTTATGTATTGGGAATTGTATAGTTCCAATTTTGTTGTGTGTTATGTGGTACAAAAAAAAAAAATCTTTTATTATTTTAATTTGCATGGTTGATATGGACAGTGTAGTGTGGGTCCGTTGATGTGGAGTTGTGGGATGTTCTGAGGTCGGGTGTCGCGTGATGTGGTTGTTGTTGAGGTTGATGCCCAGGTTGATCTGTAATAGAAAGAAACAGGTATTAGTGAAACGCATAGTAGTCGTACTGTAGTACTAGGGTTGCTACAGTGCGGTTGTCGGATTAGTATTCCAAAGCGTGAGGCGCTATTGGAGAGGCGGTAATGTTAAACAGAACATATGAGATGAAATCGATACTTTATACTTAACCTTGGGCGTCAATCTTCGCGTCGGACCTTTGTATGTTTACCCGAAAAGGGTAACCATCTCCTGACCGTGCGTGAGGATCACTCCCCACAGGTCAGTCGCAGTTTTCGCCTGTGCGAGTGCAGCTGCCACCTTTCGGATAACAGGTAGGGCCTTCTCCATATCGAGACCTCCGAGGAGGCCCAATATGGCGTTGAACCCTACGGCGGGCTGAGTAGGCGTGGTATCGGGAGCGGCAGAAGCCGCTCTCGGTACTTCGGCTTTCTCAACCGCGCCTGCCGTCGCACGGGCGTAGCTGACGCCGGTCCGAGTTGAGAAGGACGCCGCTGTCGGCGGTGTCCTCTTCGGTCTCTGCGGTCCTTCCGTCTTCTTCCATTGCGGAGGTCGAGGGAACTTCGGGCATCCCCTGTAGCTGGCGGGGTGGTCCCCACCACAGTTAACATACTTTGCCCGGTCTGTGCGGGGTTTAGTGCATTGACTGGAGTGGTGATCTCCGGCGCACTTCACAGCGTGCTGCCGCCCTGCAGCACCGCTGTGCGTGGCAATCCTGACACCGGTGACACTGCCCGATGCCGGATTTCCGCCGAAGGTCCTCTACGGTGACTCGGAGGCGGGCGACGTATTCCACCTCTCGGATCTTCTTCTTGTCCTCTTCGGTTGGTAGGTGTACCAACACCAGGGGGATCGCTCGGCTTCGCTGCTTCATTCTGTAACAAGAGATTACTTTAATCCCGTGTAATGTTAGCTCGAGCTAATGTCAGCTTCGGATAGCTCTACGGCAAGCCTCGTATTACTACCTTAGCGAGACGTTCGCTCCTTGCCTGATAGGTGTGGTACGGCGTACCACACCTATCCTTACCTCATCAGCCTGTCTCGGTCCTCGAGTGAGGCAGGCTGTATCCGATTCCCTCGCTGGTCGCCTTGGCTCTCGTGAAGGTGATCCTTTCTCTGTCAGTTCGCGGAGAAAGCGACCCAGTTCTCCCTCTGACGAAGGATTACCGGGGGTACTTTCTCCCTGGTGTCTTCTGCGGTCTGCGTCTGCTCCATCGCTGTAGGGCTGTCGGTGTACTCCTGTAGCGCCTGGTACGCGTTGTCCGTAGGGGGCGGCGTTGGCGGGCGTGCGGTCGGTGTTTTCTTCGGCCTCTTCTTCTGTGTTACGAAGGCATCGGGGCTGGCGGATCCGGGACGGGCATCTTCTTCTTTGCATCCTTGTGAGGCGACGTTGGCGGCTGCGGCGGCGGTGGACGTCGATGGGGCCGCTGGTTGTGCTTCGGCAAGCCGGGCGGCGTCTTCTACTGGTTCTCCTGGCGGCGGTGTCTTCTTGGGCCGTCGTCTCTTCTGTGGGACGGCGGTCAGTGGTGGGTTGTTGCTCCGGACGACGGTCGGTGGTGTGTTGTTGCTCCGGGCGATGGTCGGTGGTGTGTTGTTGCTCCGTGGTTGCTGGAACGGCAGGCTGAGCAGCGACGGGATCTGGTAGGTGGCTTGCGGAATCCCCAACGGCGGGAAACTGCAATCATCGTCGGAGAAGGCCGTGTCGACGAACCCCTCAAAACTGCGCGGCATCGTGAAAACGACACCGGCAGAATTCGTAGCTTTCTTTTGAAAATTAGCTTAAGCTAAGTAGCGATACTTCTCGTTCGAGTCCCAGGTCTCGAATGACGACGTTTTTGTTATGAACGAATAAGTTCATTAATATAAGTAATTTGATTGTAATCTCATTATATTTGGAATTTACATCAGTTCTACATACATAAAGACAAAATTTACATCGATTGGGGCTTGAACCTTGATGGCGCAGTTGGTTAGCGCGGTACTCTAGCAAAGTACAGGTCGTAGATTCAAATCCTACTCGAGGTAAACTTTTTATTTATGTATTTAATAAAATTAATAATAATTTTTAAATGTATAGTTTATCTAATTACTCAAAACTTTTCATCTCCGTTACTATGCTAAAAATTACACAAATGACGTACAAAATCAAATCAATATATGGATGTAACTAATATTCTTTACGTATTAAATCAATGTTCTATTTGTATTTGTCAAAGTTTCTTATTCCATCTATCAAATTGAAATTATTCGATAAATCAAACTTGTTTCTATCTTTTGCAACAATTGTGCGCCGGCGTTCCAAGCAATCAAACATATTCAGCTTAAACCAGTCATAATTTAGGCATAATTTTGAGTTTTCGAGAATAAACGAGTTGTGTTAACATAATAAACTACAGAAATTCTAAGGTATTTGTATAATAGTCATGACCCGAAGAAGTAGGTATATTGGGTCCGGCAACTGTGTGTCCGTCTTTCGTAGCTCTTTTGCTATAAACAAGTAGAGATTTCAAATTTGCACAAACTACTTAGGAAGC